>JXPL01017934.1:21358-41380 GCA_001015235.1 Sphyracephala brevicornis | reverse complement strand
ATTCTGTAAGGAATTATAACTATCATCTACCACATCTGGCACTCCGCTACCAGTGTGTTGTTGTTGTGCGTGGGTGGCATGTTGTCCATTACCTCCGGATGTACAACTCTCAAGCCCTTGAAGAGTTTGAGTAGACATCCCAACGCGATTGTTGTGATCATCATAACAGTCAGAACCGGAACGCTTAATACCACGCTGTTGGTGCTGTTGACCACCTGAAATGCCAACGCTATTTACGTTAGGATTGACTAATGACTGACACTGTGTTGTGGTAGGCATCAAACTGCCAGAACGGGCATTCAGTCCGACACTTCCACTTCCCATGTGTAAAAGACCCCCACTAGGTGGTCGCCCGCTGAGTGCGGACACAGTGGTTGGGTTACCGTACATGTCCGCTTGATCTGCAAGAGTAAGACCAATACTACTCATGGAGTAGTTTAGATTATAGCGCGAGTCTCCACGCGTGGGATCCATTCTTAAATAAAAATTCTCCACCGCGTAATTTTTATAATAACAGTGCTTCAAGAATATATATTAAAACAACCGGGTGAGTTTCCGAATGCTGTATTAAAGCTAATCAAATAAATGGCACACTTTGATATTTCGTTTCCAAAAATAAACGCACTTTTGAATACAAAAAGACAACTCAATGAGACGAAAACGCGCAACTGTTCGAATTATTTTCGCGTTATAATATGAAATGTGCGCACTTCTTTTGTTACCGTTTATTTATTGATATATCATACTTATGCTATAATCTTTACATTTTGCATTTTCAATTATTTTTTATATTTCCATTGCACTTAACTTCTTTCCGCACAAAATTGTCATTTACAACTGTCAAAATCAACGAACGCTCTTTTCATACAAATTTCTCTCCATTCCATGCTCTCAATGCGTCAAAATTGTGCTTTAAATAAGTGTTGCAAAATGTTTGCTGCCCAATATGTTTATATATGATATAAATATATTTTACATTATTATTGAACATATTTTCAATAAGATTGTTTTGTCCTAATATAATAGCTTTATTTACAATATTGCAATGTAAATAGAAGTCATTACAAGATATATACATACGTATATTTGCAATGTTTTTCATATATCATCTACATATATTCACTTAAAATCATATTATTATTACGTAGAACTTGACTGTTATGTTTTACTTCTCTAATATTATATTCTATATCCAATAAAATATTTATCCTAAACAAAAGCTTAGCAATTTTAATGCCAGTAAACGTAATAATCTAAATTTCAACGACTCAGCGAACTGTTGTTTCCTATTTGATGGCACGAAACCGAATAATTTTTCTTTTTAGTGCAATTTGATCAAAACAACAACATTTCTCAATAATCCACTGATCAACAATATAAGAGAAAAAAGAGTAATATGAAATGAAAGAGAGTGTACAAGAGAGGGAGAAAATTTCTACATAAAGAATAGGTTTGCTTTTATTATACTTTTAATATTAATTACGTATATGTATGTATAAAAAATGTATTTCATAACTTTAAACTCCTCCCATTATTTTATACATATGTAAATGTGAAAAATAAATTAATTATTAACTGCTTTATGTGAATTTTATATATGTATATTATCATGCTATATATACATGTATGAAGGTAGTTGAAATATTAATAAATTTATAATTCCAAATATAAAATTAACTTGTCAGTTCATAAAAGAGTAAAAAACATAAATTTATTATTGCTTTACACATATAAATATACGTATATATGTAAATACAAGTTCAAAATTACATTCATATCTATGTACATACGTAACTCATATTTATTAAGAGTTTTAAATGTACGTACGAGTATGGTGGGTTCAATATGTGTTTATAATATTAGGACTTTTGTGTATACATATATACATACATATAATTATCTACATAATATGTAAATAAAAGATCAATTTATGTACTCTTCCCAATAAATAAAAATCAATTAAAAAAATTAAAAATATTCAATTCATTATTTAAAAAATCTATGTATATATCCCAATAGAATAAAGATTCTGGATTCATTTGTATTCATTTAAAACATTATAAATAGCTGTCATATCTGCATGCTAGCAATTTTTTATCTCGTTCTTTTTTTTCGTTCAACTAAATGACGTACAACCATTATGAAGCGAGTATGTTAGTCGAAAAAGGTAAAAACATCCGACGACATAGCTTCTTAGTTTTAAGTACTCTAGAGGATTTACGGAATATTTGGCGCACATACTCACTCGCACTTCTTACGCTGTGTATAACGAACCGTTCGTACTAACGTACGCACAGTTTTACCAAGCATTAAACGTGGATTCCCATATCTTTGTCCTTAAATAGAAAAATTCCAAGTCCTCCACGTGCATTGACTATCAGATATCAAATAGGTTTTGTGTGAAGATTCAGTCTGATACGTGATGTCCATCACAGTCACATTCCAAAAGTTATGTACACTCCCGCAGTTAAAATATAATTTTATGGGGATAAGTGCATTACAAATTGTCGAATAATAAAGTTTTCATACTTAATAAATACGTACTATCAATGACGAATTTTGACCAGAACGAATTTGTTTGTAGGTCTCCATAATACCTACGAATAACTTGTTCATAAAATTTACCATTTGAATTTATACAACATTCAACTATACTTACATACATAAATATATTGCCTACTGTACTCGGCAGGAAAGATCTTTGAGAAAATCATTGGCGACCGTTTGAAAAGAGAAAACAAACACAGAAAAAGAATTTCGAGCAACCAGTTCGATTTCCACAGGGAGATATCAACAATCGGTGCAGTTAGCTCCGCGAAACAAATTGCACAAATTGCACAAAGTGCGATTAGTGGATCAAGATGGCTAGAAGGTTCAAAAGAATACTGTCTAGTAGTCACGCTAGATATAAAGAATGCTGTATGTATGTAAGATACTGTAACTCAGAGAGCAAACTTGTTAGTGGAAGCGGTCCAAACATGGATGACTTCTTTTGGATTGAAACTAGCCGAGTAAAAAAACAGAGGCCGTTCTGATATTCAGCCGGAAATAGGTGNTGTCTAGTAGTCACGCTAGATATAAAGAATGCTGTATGTATGTAAGATACTGTAACTCAGAGAGCAAACTTGTTAGTGGAAGCGGTCCAAACATGGATGACTTCTTTTGGATTGAAACTAGCCGAGTAAAAAAACAGAGGCCGTTCTGATATTCAGCCGGAAATAGGTGGAAAATACGTCCATCAAAGTTGGCAATAATGAAATACTAACGAAGCCAGCGGTTAAGTACATGGGTAGTATACTAGATAGGCGACTTAACTTTAAAGAACATCTGGCCTGCAAGAGTAAAAAGACTTCGTAAGCTGTTGCCTCAGTCTCTAGGTTGATGCTTAATACAAGGGGCCTAAAACAGAGGCGCAGGCAGCTGTTAGTAGTAGTCATCAAGAGTCAATTCCTATATGGCGCACAAGTATGAATCGAAGCTTTAAAGCAAAGTCGTTTTGTCTCATACAAAACAGCTTTAGTGATAGCAGGACTTTGCCCTAAAGATCTGTTGTCAAGAGAGGCTAAAATTAAAGAGGCAGGGATTACCCAACTAAAACAAGTGCGGGAAGACAGCATAGAAATGTGGCAAACTAGCTGGAATACGACTTCTACTGGCAGAAGGACACTCAGATGCATACCCAACATTAAGTTATGAGTAAATATAACACATGGAGAAGCCGACCACTATATTACTCAGATTCTTATTGGTCATGGATGCTTCAAGGGTTATCTATACCGATTCAAGCATGCAGAGGACCCATGCTGCGACCACTGTGGTGACGATACATATAAGACCGCAGAACATGTCCTCGTTTTAAAACACAGAGAAAACGGATCCGTGAAGTAATTGGAGAAGACCCATCTCCCGATAATCTAGTGCGGCACATGCTCGCCTCGATGGACAAATGGTCTTTGGTCTGCGACCAAAGCGCAAGCATTATAAAGGAATTGCGACGTATTGAAGAAATAAGAAACAGGATCGGGCTGTAGAAATGCCTCCTCTTCCCCGTGAAGTAGTAATTGGCAGCGAAATCAAGGAGATAGAGATTAAAGCGGGGGGTGGTGGTTTAGTACGTAGGCTGATTTAGATCAGACTGCGAATCGTGCATGTTGCACGGGGTTATAACATCTTTAGAAGATTCCACCTCCCTCGGAGAAACGAAAAAAAAGAAAACATACATGCATACATACATATGTATGTAAACGCATATGTATATATTGTACATTTTTACACCCAACTCTTTATTACACGGTCCACAAAGAATGTATAATCCAGTTGGATTTATAGTTACTAAATAAGCTTAATATATTATTAAAATTTCTTTTCTTTCTTTTTTCAAAATCTTTTTTTTTTGTTATCTTTATTTAATAAATATATTGAAACTCATTTTTTGCTTATGTAGTTATTGTTTACCTCACACGGTTTTTAAAGTGGATCCCATCGTCGATTTTACTACTAGCGGAATGTCTTTTTACATGGTTTTTTACACGCTTTTAGAATGAATCTATCGTGGAAGACAGTGTTTGGTGTAGAAACATATGTATATATGTACATATGTATGTAAAAAAGATAGAGATAGACATACATAGTAGTTCTAAAATTTGAAGAAATAAAATTATTTTCAGAACTATTTATTAAAAACCTTTTCTAAGGTGCATATAGAATGCGAGCATTAACACTCTTGAGCCCCTTACTAACTGCGACTTATGTGAGTCTCCGATAAGTTGCTTAAAAACAAATATGTTACTCATCATCGATCGATACGAACTATTCATAGTAACAGTAGCAGTGTAGCATAATCATCATTATCATTGTCATCTTTAACTGGAAATGGTATTTTTCCTTTTATATATGTATGTAAGTATACAAACGTAAGTCGCCAATGTGTCTTCTATGATGAAGTAGCTTTATAATACATGATTAGAGAAATACTCGTGCTTGTTAGTCTACGCATTTAATTGTGTGTTTTTGTTACAAATCTAAAAATTTGTATTCTTCCTCTAACAGTTTGAATTCACTCATACAAATTACAATTCATTTAATGATGAGGCATTTGCCAGTACATACCCGTACACGAGAACGTGGAATATAGATTTTACCGTAATTTATATGGATGCCTGCCACTTTATTGCAGAACTCAAGAAAACAAGTTGTCTTCAATAAAGCAAAGGCATCCGTTTTTGCTAATATTGTTTCTAGAAGTTTTTGTTCTCAGTGTTTTGCTTTCTTACTAATTACGTGCGCGTTTACTACAAACGTTGACGGTTTGTCTAGTAAATAAATGTTAGAGCATCAGAACAGATACCAGCCTTATGACAGAATCGTTTATAGTTCCAAGAATATTCCATCCTTTTTCTTTTTTTGTTCATCTGTCGCAAACATCGATACATACAGACATACATAGGTGTACGGAATAACACCTACTGATACAGAAACTGTGTAACAACTGTGTAACGAATCTGTCCAAATAAGACTGCTGTGCAGCTTTAAAAATTCACTAACTCGAAAATTGGTAGAAAACTATGACTAAAAAGTTTAATTTTAGAGCAGTACTGCTTGTTGAGTAATTTCATTGACATTGAAATCACTTTCTTTCAGATCCCTTTACGCAACAAGCCCGCAGTTCAACCTATGTTGTATGTTCATATATCGTATGTACATATTTTTGCAAAAATGTTTTTCTTTGTTTTACTTGTACCTATGTGTGAATGTGCATGTGTTAGTTTTGAGCATTTCAATATTAAGTTGTTTTGAATTTACAAAATGGTTTCCATTCAGTAGTATTACTGGGAATTGGTTGCCTAGTGCAGCACACAAAAATACTCTCAAGAGGGCTAAACAAATTGTTCTTGATATTTCAAAACTTATGCATACATTTACATACTTAAATACAGTTAAGTTAATTGTAATTTTCTATTCTTTGTTTAATTTGTAAACACTTATTTTGTTAAGCTTATAAACTTCGAAACATTTTTAAATTTGTTGCTTATCTGCAGGTTTTTTTTCTGATTCTGATTTTCTGAACTGGAAATACTATTACAAATAAACAAGATATACGAGTAAGTACATAAATATATGTACAAATTTAAATTGTCAAAAAAATTATTTAGTATTTTAATGTGTTACACATTTGTTTTACATTTGTACACATTTATACACTTTTGTTGCCATTATCTATTGATATATCAGATAGATAACAAATACTTCATTATATTTGGAAAGACCAACTCTCTTTATAATTTTTTCAAAACTAATTTCACTGGCACGGTATTCATTATTTTGTATGTGTACATACATATATACTTACATATAAGAAAACCTAGTAAAACTTTATATAATGTATTTAATTGTAAATGAAGGCATAAACATTGTGCTACTAATAAGATATTTAAGTTAAAAAAAAAAACCCTTAAGAAAACAAAACAAAATAAAACCAAAGAACAAAGAACAAAGTTCGCAAACGTAAAAAACTCCATTTAATATTTGATTGAAACTTTTGTAAGGACAGCAGAAATGTGAGTAATCTTTTCGTTTTATAACTTTAAAATGTTTTCACTTTTCTTGTTTGTGAATTTTAAGTAAACTCAAAATAAACAGACAACGTTTATTTGCGATCAGAAGTACGTATGTATGTATGTACTATATATATGTATATATATACATATATCCACATCCAACTAAATTGATTTTCTGCTATTGATGCATTCTCATGAATAACACATAAGTTTGTTAAAACATTTCAAGAAAGGATCAATACCAGATTATTTGTTGATACGAATTGGTGGGTGCTATTGTTTGTTTTAGAATTTTCGTTTTAATGGCAATTTAAATATTTTCCGCATTGTGGTATGCAGTGAATCAAAACGTGGATTGAATGAGCTATACTAAAAATTAAAACAACAAAAATAAATAAAAATCGTTAAAAGTATTACAAGGAAGGAAGCAAATAGTGTCAACAATAAAAACCGCTAAGTTAGTTGTTCTTGGCTATTTCACCTGATCATATTCTTTGTTAACTTATTTAAATGCAAAGAACCACCTTGCTGTTCAAGTGTCATCACAAAACCCAATTAATTCGACTTTATGTTGAGCAAGCATGAAAAACTAAAAAAAATAAAGAGAGCGTAAGTAACCTGAGTTAGCGGTTCAGGCACAATTTTGAATATTAAATATATTTAATATCTAGGAAAATTTCTGACGCTGACGCAAAGCGGAAGCCAGGCAGTCGTTTTAAATTTGCAGAACTTCCTCTAAACAGTTCGAAATTTAAATTTATTAGTAAATATACAAACAAAATTAAAAAACTTAAAATGCGCATTGCATGCTAATTAAAAATTTAAGAGCAGTTATTACTGTAATTATTATATTGTATCATCATCATAAAAAATGTATATAAATAAATATTTAAGAAAGTTTTGTTTTAGTCGTTAATATATATTAAAATTTAAGTGTATTTCTGTAAAGCCTAAGCTCATAAAAGTCTTATCTCAATACACTTTACTTTATTGAAATGAAAACCAGTCAACATATATTATACAATCCAAGAAAAGAACCATATGTTTTCGAGAAATGCTAATTTACTATTTACAAGTGAAATACTTACATAAATGGTCTCCAAGCAGAGTTGTCCATAACCTGCAGGATACATGCATAGGCTCGTCTAAATAATATGACTAAATGAAGGTATGCGTATCGATTGGTATCTCTACACCTTCTGTCTCATATTAAAGAAAGGTGACTCTAAGATCTGCGGTAAATACCGGGAAACAGAATGATCTTATGATCGATTCCATTTTATATAAGGTCATGTCGGCCTTATACAAAATAAAAGTCATATAGTATCTGAATGAATAAGCCATTGGTCGAACCGTTAACTGAACTTTACCAGCATCAGACTACATGTTCATATTGCTGCAGATTCTTAAGTGTATTCCAAGCCGAGATTTTCGCTTTGGTTAAGACTCAAAAATCTCTTTTTCGTTGAAATGTTGGCCGAAACAAACAAAATCGTTTCGAAGTGTGTCAGGAAATGTCGGGAATCACTCAGCCTCATACAATAGTTCCAGGTCTTAGCAATAAGTCTGAAAACAAAAAAGCGGATGAATGTGCAAGGCGTGTGTCTCAGATGGATAACAAACGGGAAGTAGCAGGCAATTATGCCCCTCCAAAAATTGTATACAAAAAAGTATGAAGCAGCAACGGTCCGATCAACAGACGGTGGCTCTTAACCACAAACTGAAGAGCAAACCGAATGCTGTGGCTAAAACTGAAACTTCCAATACCAAAAAATCTCCTTAATTTTTTCCGCAAGGTTAGGCCTAGGCTATCATGATGTCAGCAGAAGCTGTAGAGATGAGAAGGAAACCGATGACAAAGTCTCTCAGAAATCATAAAGGGTTTTTTATGGTTTAAAAAAGTCACAACAGCATAATTAATAAAGGTACACCTTGTAATCAGGCAAAACAATGATTCATTGTGCCTACGAGTGAGCTAGTGAGTAATGAGTAATCACAGCTCATTATATATCACCATTGCAACTGCAATGATTTTTAAGTTCTATCAGAGCATCTGTTAATCTGGTAAGCCCCCATTTACATTGTAGTATACAAACATCGAGATCAGTTGTCTCTCATTCAAAGGTAGCTTGACAGATACTTATCACCATATAAGCGTCCCGGTTTAAATGACAAATACAGTCATCTCTATCGCTTGAAGAAATGGCTTACTAGCTTTATGGTATTGTCCTTGACTTTGGGTTTGGCCAAAACTGAATGTCTTTGATGCATCTCCTAATGCAGAAGGATTTTCACTTGGCGGACCTGGATTGCGAAATTGTTCAGCTGAATAAATAAAATACCGACACCTTCAATTAATGCTAATAACACACCACCAATTATAGCACTACCAGCCATTGCAGGAACACCATTTCGAGCAGCTAAAATTCCACCAGTTGCAGCGCCACTAATAATTGAATTCCAAGGGTCTTCTTTCTTTCTAAAATGAACCAAGGTGCAGTCTATTGTACTAAACATACCACCCCACACCGCAAAATTTCCAGCTATAGCAGGAGAACGTGTTTTAATTGCCGATAAACTCCCAATCATTCGTCTACTAAAGCCGGAAGGTGCATTCCGTTGGTAGCACGATCCTAAATCATTTTCCTTCATCTTGGAGACATGTTAGAGTAACTATCATTAGAAAAGTAGACAGAAGAGGTCACTGGACTGCAAAAGATTTTCGGACTATTAGCTTTACGTGTTATTTATTGAAAATACTAGAGCATATCGAACTTCTTTCGCTTTTCTAAACCTTAGCATGCGAACCAGTGAGAATAACTACTTAAATTGCACTACATAAGGTTGTTTCTACTTCACATAGTTCAATTCAGCACAAACAGTACACTCCGACAGCTGTTCAAGATAAGTTTACATAGTGTTTCCCAGACTGTAGACCAGATTTCACTACTCTAAATGGAACTTATTCTGATTACCACTGAAACTAAATACTATCCTTTCTACTTCCATAATTTAACGGCTAACTGCTAACTCAATCCTCCAAGACGAAGTACTTAGGTGTAATAAACACTCCAAAACTGAATTGGAAACTTAACATGAAAGAACGAGTTGAGAAAACTCGCATAGACTATTATTAGTGCATAGACTATTATCATCGGTTTTTTCAAAATTCGCAAGTTGGTTTAGTTTGCTAAAATTTCATGCACTTATAGTAACAGCAATTAAAACATTTTATAAAATATAATAAGTATTTCTTCATTTAACAAAAAATATAAAAATATAACACCACTACTTTAATGCTCCTAAGTACACAACAAAATTATTTTGAAGCACATCACAGTTTATGCAGTTTATTCTATCCACTATCCATATTATTCCATTTAGCACGCATTTAGCATGTGAAGTATTGATCGTCTTTTAAGTACGAAAAAGATTTCTCAAAGGGTAAGACTAAAGAGTTTAAGATAAATTCGAAATGTAATGACTTGTTAGTTTATCTTTATGTGGTGGACTGAAAAGAAGAACCAGATAAAAATTTAAAATATAAATGCTAATATGATGTATCTGATATTTATTTATAACGTGTTCAAGTTGCAAAAAAATTCAAGCAATGACGTACTTAATTTTGCTTATTACAGGAATTCTTTAAAAATTTTAAAATTTTATTAATAATCAACGCAAAAATTATTATTTAATTATTTTTAAAGTTGTCAAAGTTAAAACGATCTTTTTTATTGTCCCTGGGCATATGTATGTTGTTGTTTATTTGTTTTTACATGAAATAAATACAAACATACATCTGTAAGAATTTTCCATACATCATCAAATATATTACAATTTTTTAAGTAAAAATCAATGTGGGCAATTATAAAACAGTTATTTTCAGTTGTATTAATATTTGTTTTCACCAGACAACATGCAATAAGTGAGAGAGAACGAGGAGAATCTTATTCCAAATATAGTCATTATACCTGTTTTAATTTCGATGCATAAATATACTTATATATATTAGCATATGTTTGTACGAGTATCGTAATATGTATATATTTTATTTTTATGATAGTCACACTACAAAATTATAAAGCCGATTAAAACAACAATGTTCTATATGCTCATATGCTCTGCTTGTAAATGTATTTTACATTAACATGTTACAAAAAAAGCAAACATATATATAGGTCATTTTTTATTTTTCCAAATCAAAATAAACTAATTACCTAACAGTCAAAGCATCTCGTCGAGTAATGTTCTGTTGTGGGAAATTTTTGAACATGTTGAAATTTGCAGTAGCGAGTCTCGATTTTTTTGATACACACATACATATATGTTTACACAATAAAAGTGTCATACTAAAATATTTAAACAATTATATTGTAAAAATGATTTTAAATAATACATTAACATTTATTTTTCCTAAGAGTCAGAAATATGTACTTTTGTTTATCATTCAAAAATTCATTTGGTAATAAATGTATATAACATATCAGTACTTCATAATCAAATAAATATGGTAACTCTGGTTATCATTTTCTTTTTACTGACGCTGGATTTTAATGTGCGAATTTACAAAAAAATCTAGAAAATATTTTTAAAGCATAAATAATTACTTTATTTGAAAAAATAAATCAAAATTGAAATGGTAAGAATTAGCAATTTATAAATACTAATTAGATTTTAAATCATGATGTGTAAAAACGATTTTGCCATAAAAGTTATGTGCATACATAAATATGTACTTATGTATATATGTACACAGAAACTGTGATTTTAGAAATAGGGTTTGAAATAATTTCTGCTCATTGCAAAAATTATTTTATTTTTCTTTTTTAACAGGGATCAAATGATAGAGAAACGCGGTCTTCTCCTCGTTCCGATGAACCCATTAATGACGGCATTATACCATTGAAAAGGTCACGTACAGATTCAGGTATGTATTGATATATGAAAATTAGTATACAAACCTTGTTCACTTGCAGAATTAAACTATATATTAGAAATAGTATTGCCTATCCAATATTAGAAGAAAACATTAAAAGAGCTAATAAAGTAATGTAAGCGAATCGGTTGAGTTAATTATCTATATATATAGCACTCAAATTGCGTTTTAAAAAACTGATTACATTCAAACATATATATATTCTTCTGTTTTATAAATGAACTTATATAATCGGTACTCTTTTTTGTTCTGCTTAAGTAATTGCAGACGCAAATGCATGATGATGTCAGATCAGTTAGTTAAGTGGGAAACGTACATACTATCTCAGCGAGCAATATGGTAGAAAATCCTTCATTGAACATGCAAGTGCAAACATTGCATTGCAACAAGATTTAAAGTTCAAGAAAGTGTGAAGCATCTGCATATCAGATTTTAACATTTTTAACGATGATTAGATTGTAAAAAGCAAGAACTTCGCCAAACTGTTAACGACTAATATGAAATAATTTTAGAATCCAGACGAGTATGTACTGAAATACAACACTTTGAAAATACCCTCACATGTTCTTTAACAAGCACAAATTGTTTGTTAATTTAGAATCATGTGGGGTCTATTAAGAATGAAATTAATTACATTTATTGATTCTTCTTCTCTCTTTTCTTTTGTTTCTTTTTGTATGCATTTATTTTAAGTTTTTCCGCCTTGATAAACGATAAAGTGATGCAGTGTGTCATGCGTTTTGCCATTCTACACAACATACTACACAATTACTTCTGCGAGCATCATCAGCGTCGAAATCAGTACGGATTCACAATTACATATCTCGGTTCTGGCGATTGGGCTAGAGTCAGTGACCCTCTTGAAACCTGCTTGATTTTTTAATATAATTTTAGCAAACGTTTTTAATTCGTTTTAATTTTTTTAAATATAAATATAAAGCAAATTTTAGTCACAATTTTTAAATATTTAACAGTGATTTCGCTTTTTTTTAATCATTTAGTATTGGATTACATCAAAACATTTTTCTCTTGATCCACTCTTAGGTATTATATATATCCTAATAATTAGGCTTTAATTTTTTTTAATCAACGATAAAGTATTGTACTGATATATGATCAAGTAAACAAAATTGTGTATCATATAAGCACTTCTCTTACGAAGTTTGAATATATCAATTAAGTTTTCTACAATAAATCAAATATATTTTAACATAAAGTATAGAAATTTAAGGTAACAATTTCTTTTATGAAAAAATTGAATAGAATTACTATTGAATTAAATGTTTTCAAATCGAATGCATTTTATTTTTGCGAATTTGAAAAACATTTTATACCACTAATTACAAAAAAATGAAATCGTTTAAATGTCTTACATTGCTACGTTTACAGTTAGTTTTTTTTTGCAAGACTTACGGAAGTTGAGCGTAATTAGCACCAAATTTGTCAAGTGTTCGGATTGTTAACGTCACATAACCGTCGAGATGAATTTTTCATTTAATCAACTGATATTCTATTCCTCTATTCTACATGGCTAGATCAATTCCCATAAAAACATTTCAATTAACAAGCTGCACCAATGTACTTTGACATTTTTTATTCTTTTTTAAAATAATGACATGAATGGCACAATATGCACACCAAATAGTGGATTTAACAGAATGTAAAGATTTTTGATTCGATATGTATGTAGATCCCGAGAACGGTCCAGAGTTGATCCATTTCTTATCCATGAATCTCTCTCTATTTTACATTGAAAAATAAATATGAATTATTCTATTAAAAACTGCACTTTAAACATACATACATAGATCTATAACTTCCTAACCTCATAATCAGTCAATCTCGTATTTTGATAACTTCGCAGGTATGCCATTCATTCTCTTTATAGCATAGGACCGATAATATGTTCAACCGAATTTATTTACAAGTTAAGTTTTGGTTTTAACATATTGACTCAAAACCAGTCAACATAAATATTTTTATAATGATTGTGTGTCTTCGCATGAACTAAGAGAGACTTTGACAAATAAAGCAGTTACGTCAATATTAATCAAACGCCAATTACATGATTTTTGACAGCAACCAAATTTATAGTCATTTTTGAAAAACCCTTTATTAATATATGTATATCCAAAAAAAATAATGTATATAGTTGTTTTAAGAACGAAGTTTGGTTTTATTTTATAATTTACATCAGTCCATTTAACAGTTAAAATTTTATTTCATTTTTTCACGATGTCCTTTAATTTATATTTTTATTGTTGCTCTTATTATCGTTTCAGCGTTTCTTTTTATTTTTATTTTTTTTTCTCTCTCTTTTATCTATGTGCAATGTACAATGTTAACGTGTCCCAAAAGCGATAAACTCAAAGCCTTATAATCCTGACTTCGCCATGTTGGATATTTTTGCATAAGGTCGTTTCAATAAATCTATTCTATACATTTTTCTAAAACTTATAAACATGAAAAGGGATTTGTATATGAACTTTTACCAATATATGGTTATATAGTAAAATTTATAATAAAATCTAAATTAATAATATTCACACTTAGATGAATCATATAGTATTTATATACATACATATGTACATAAAAACAAAATTATGAAATTGTAAACTTAAATTCTCTCGGCTGGAGTAAAATGAAGAACAAAAGAACAAATTAAGCAAGCTATTATCTAGAGTGTTTTCTACAATTAACATAATTGCCAAAAAATATTGGTTTTTTTTATTTAGTAATCGGTTTATATTAATAATGTATACATTACATAATATACAAAATAATAAAAACTTAAGATTAGGAAATAATTTTGTGACTCCGGACAAAGATACAATATTGGTTAATTTTGGACATAAATAATGGTAAATTAAATATATATATATAATATAAATGTGTATACTACAAGGCATACATATGTATGAGTTATCTTCAAACCTTTCATACTATTACATACATATATACGAGTACATACGTATGTATACGGTGCGTATGAGTTATATATATAGATATGATGATTTTTTTATGCGTATTACTTTATACAAATCCCTTTTCCCATAAATTAAAAGAAAGTGATATTTTTGATTATCTCTTCTACAATTACATATGTATGTACATATTTTATTTTATGTTAATATTTTGGGTGCTTTTCATTCTTACATTTTACAGCGTTTGATAAAGTTGCATTTATTCATTTGGGATGATATTCATCAAAAGCATAAATTCGATTTGAATAGGAAATATATCATACAGTACTCGTTATTTGGTCGTCAAAGTAATTGTAAGTGTCATTTAAGTTGAAATACTCATAGTGACGGTATTGTTGCCGCATGCGCGCTTTTCTAATTTGCAATACGTAATTCGTTCTACGCAGTCAGACCAATTTTTATTAATCTATAATTTTCTTTTGTCTTTATCTTTCTTGCAGGCGTGAATTTATAATAAAAATGAAACTATGCTAACAGAAGTTTTTGAGTTGCACTTGTTGAGGCTCTGCAACAAATATAAATTATAAATTTAGCTGTGACTTTAAAATATATCATAAATTTTGCAGTCAATTGATCTAACAATATTTATTCCTATTTGTTTTTACCATCATTTTTTGTAATATATGTATATTAATTGTGGTATGTTACTTGATATGATAACGCACTCCATAGTTGCAGAGCTATCAACTGAAATCGTAAACATAAACAAGTAAATGCAACTGTAATCCCGTACGATACCGATTTTCTGTGTTCCCTTATTGTTTGTTACGTCATACTAACAATTATTCCTAATTCTAGGCAAGTCTTCTGAATCGAAAATTTCATACATTTCCCAGCCAATTTACGATCTCAAACAGACTGGAGATGTTAAGTTCGGTCCAGGTACCAGGTCAGCTTTGCTCGGCCTTCTGGGTGGAGCACTACCAAAATTATCATCAGATCAGCATGATACTGTTACAAAAGCAAAAAAGTATGCAATGGAACAAAGCATTAAAATGGTGTTAATGAAGCAAACATTGGCGCACCAACAGCAGGTAAAATTTTTGACTTAAAAAACAAAAGACATCCCACATACATACATATATACATCGAGCCCTGACTGCGAAAAAAACATAAGCGCCATTTTTTCGAAATTAAGTTTTTAATACAAATATCGATAGAGTGTCCTATACATTTTCACATAAAATATAAATGCTGAAATATTCCTTGTTATAAAGATATAGCGAGTAAAGTTTCACTTAAATATTCCCACCACATATAAAAAAAAAAAATAAAAAAAACACTCCTGTAAAATTTACATTTTATCGCTAACGTTTTTTTTTTTCACGGTGCGGGCTCGATATTATTGGCTCTAATAAATAAAATCACCTACTTTTACAGCAATTAGCATCCCAACGCACGCAGGTTCAACGACAACAAGCTTTGGCTCTTATGTGCAGGTGAGTCTCAAAAACTAATATTCCATAATATTCAATATATGAACATTCTTTAGCTATGATGTTTTATAAAAATTTGTGAATTTAGCCTTGATAATTGCATTTGAGCTCGAGTTATTGAACTCTAGTGCTGTCTCAAGATTTTGAATGTGCTTTCTTGCTGATAAGATCTGAGTTTTTCAAACGCTCTTCATTTTTAATTTATATTTTTATACGGAAACTTAAAATTTTTGTCTTGTTTATTCCAATTTTAATAGAGTTTATGTTGGAAGTATATCTTTTGAACTAAAAGAAGACACAATTCGTGCTGCTTTTCTTCCATTTGGTCCTATAAAATCTATTAATATGTCATGGGATCCAATAACACAAAAACATAAAGGGTTTGCTTTCGTTGAATATGAAATTCCAGAAGGAGCACAATTAGCATTAGAACAAATGAATGGTGCACTAATGGGAGGTAGAAATATTAAAGTAGGTCGACCAAGTAACATGCCTCAGGCCCAGCAAGTGATTGATGAAATTCAAGAGGAAGCTAAAAGTTTTAACCGCATTTATGTGGCATCTATTCATCCTGATCTCTCTGAAGAAGATATAAAGAGCGTTTTTGAAGCATTTGGACCAATTTTATATTGTAAACTGGCTCAAGGAACTTCACTTCACACACACAAAGGATATGGTTTTATAGAATATGCAAATAAACAAGCAATGGATGAAGCTATAGCAAGTATGAATCTCTTTGATTTAGGTGGACAGCTACTAAGGTATGTAACATTTCTTTAGAATATATGTATATAGATAATTCCAATATTTGAAAAAATTTTCAGAGTCGGACGTTCAATTACTCCTCCGAATGCTCTAGTATGTCCTACAACAAATTCTACAATGCCTACTGCAGCAGCTGTTGCGGCAGCTGCAGCAACTGCAAAAATTCAAGCGCTTGATGCAGTTGCTAGTAATGCGGTGTTAGGTCTCTCTGCAGCAACTCCAGCTTTGGCTATCTCACCTCTTGCGGCCGCTAGTGTAGCTGCTAAAGTACTTCCCATCTCAGCCGCTTCGGGTGTATTACATCCCCCTGGAATTGCAGTACCTGCTACTACAGGTGCCTCATTTATACAAACTAGTATTTTTCAGGCACCAGCAATTGCTCCAACACTTATTACAACTCCTGGTTTGCCTACTGTCACAACAACTGCACCACCAGTGGTCACATCAGTAGCATTGCAAGCTACACCGAATGTATCCAACGTAACGCCCGTATGCGGAGTTGGAAGTGTAGCTCTTCTGAGTACTGAAATCATATCTGCCAGTATAAATCCTATATCAGCTATTAGTACAAATACTGCAGCTGAAAATGTTCAAAAAGCTCATGAAAAGCAACAAGAGGAACTGCAGAAAAAATTGATGGAAGAAGGTGAAACCCAAACACTTCAACAACAAGAGAATATGTCCATTAAAGGACAGAGTGCGCGACAGTTAGTAATGCAACGTTTAATGCGGCCACAAGAATCAAGAGTAATTATATTACGTAATATGGTTGGACCAGAGGATGTCGATGAAACGCTGCAGGATGAGATTCAAGAAGAATGTAAGAAATTCGGGACAGTTAGTCGTGTTATCATATTTAATGAAAAACAAACTGAAAACGAAGATGATGAAGAGGCTGAAATCATTGTTAAAATTTTTGTTGAATTTTCTAACCCTAACGAAGCCATTCGTGGTCGAGATGTACTACATGGTCGTTTCTTTGGTGGTAGGCGGGTTGTTGCCGAACTTTATGATCAGTCATTATTTGATCATGGAGACTTGTCAGGTTAAAAGATGAAATGTGTATAGAATTTGTCACATATTGCAGATTAATTTTTTAACAAACCCTTTTTCAGTTTGCTTCAAAGTTATGTAATGCAACAATCATAATTAATATTTTATTTATAAATAAAAATATGCATACATTATATAACGTAAAGTTTCTGTAAAAAGCAAAAAAAAATTTATATTTTTAATTTTTTTAATATTTGTCTAATGTAATTGCAGTTTATTTGTTTCGCTTTATATAGAAATGTTACATTTTGTATTAGTAAATTATTAAATTTTAATTTTTATTACTTCTTCACATCTTATGTATGTGGAGAATGAAATATATTTATTCCCTTATTTGATTTTAATAAATTATATACTAATGGTAATATTTATTATATTTATACATTTTGATCCCATCCACAGTCAGCAATCTTTATTTTAATCATTTAATTTGCGTTACATATTTAACATACAAATATGCAGCTCCTACTTAGAGTTGAATCGGAAACCAATTCTGAAGTTAGACAAGTTCAATTCTGATCGTTATTTTATTTTATCGTAATTTTAACAACGAAAATATAAAATTGCATTTTATATGTAGTGGGTTAAAAATCACTCAACATTCTAAGAATTTTTAAGAACGCTTGTTGAGGATTTTTGTATCTTTTACTACAATTGTTTTAGTTGAAAGACATTGTACCTATTTAGGTTTGAATAAGAGCTATACTGAAAAAGAAATTTCGAAAATAATATACATATTTTCATTATTTGTAATATTGATATGCAATACTTGTCTGTCGATAAAAAAAATTTGTAAGATAATCTAAAAATTTATATTTTATTCTGACGGTAAAATCTATTGCCGTAATGACCACAATTTAAAGTTAAAGGAATATGTCCTACATAAATTGTTTTAGAAAAAAATTGCAATCTTAGATCAATATCAATGAAATCAGCAACATTTTAAATTTGATAAAAAATGAGCACAATTCTACTTTTTAAACTGATTTCAGAAACAACCAGTTAACTTTATCAAAACTATCAAATGACATATATATTCGGAAAAGGTTCTCTCGAAAATATATGTTCCCTTCTTAAAGTATTAAGCCAACATGGTATTGTAAAAAATTGTTATGTTGGTAAAATTGGCAACATCTTAGTGATTGCTCTTACATAATCCATTACATATAAATATTTTAAATGCTTTTTAAATTTATTGTATATATTCACCAATGTTTGTTCCAAAATTTTTAATATAAAACAATCTTTTTTTTTTCAATTTTATTTAGCAACTTTCCATCTTGTAATAAGAAATGTACACATAATTTAATTATTTCAAAAATTATAAAATTAACTACATTTATCAAGCTATGCAACATATGTATGTAAGTAAACCTGCAATCTGTGAAACGGCAGTTGATCGCATTCGGTGCAATACCACTCAGTAAACAACTGAATCAAAAAATAGGCATGTAGTCGATAAATTTATTTTTATAATGAATCTTAACGTATAAGTGCAACATCAAATCCGAATGCTTGTTTAATACTATGCCAATAATACCGCTGCCAATTCATTTTCATTGCATCAAACTCTGAAGCAGGAATCCCGGTTTGTTTAAATATTAGTTCCGTAGAGTTTTTCTGTAAAACACATTATAAACATAGTCGTTTTAATAAAAAAAAAAATCAATTTAAAACATACCACTTGGTTTAGTTCAATAACAACATTTGAATAATGACCGGAAGGCCAGTTTTTAAGGCGCCATAATTGTTTTATAATTTTATCTGGAACTAACTCTTCAAATTTTCCTTGCACATTCCCGCCATATAATATGAACCTTAAAGTTTAACATTATTATCAATTTAAAAAATTTTAGAACGCTTATTACTTACTCTCCGCCTCTAATAGCGTCTACTTTCGCAGAAGCACGCGTGAATGCAGTAACCATTTCAAGTTTTGTAAGTGCATTGTAAAGGTCGTGGGCATTACATTGAAAGTTTATAGTCATGGTTAATGTTCGTAAATCTAATTTACAGCCAACAGATTTTTCAGATTTTTCTGTTATATGATTAACTGCATTTGTATTGAAAGCGTCTCTTATATTTGTATTTCGGACAGCATCTTTTGCCTGATTAATTTGTGAGGACTCATCTCCCTTTTTGGGGAGTATGAGATTCTTTGAGTACTCTTCTTTTAGTTCTTGTATGTACAAACCTAATAGTTCTCTTATTTTTTCTCGTCCCACGTTATACATAAAAGCTTTAAGAGTTTCTGATGTATTATTACTTGTATCAATTGTTATAGTAATTTC
>JXPL01017934.1:9415-20616 GCA_001015235.1 Sphyracephala brevicornis | reverse complement strand
AACGTTCGAGAATAACTGTATATGAAAAATATAGTTGTGCGATTGATAGCTTCACAGGGTGTTTTTAAAAACCTAATATGACTAAATTTTAATTCCATAAAATTTTACTTGAAATGCATACATATATGTAAATACAAACATGTACATGGTTTAACACCGCATATATATCAATCACTCAATGTTTATGTTATAAAACTTATGTAAATAGGTTGAAAGCTTTTAAATCTTTCATACATACAATCAATTTGAATATTGTGTAATACTCATTGCCTACCTAGATTTGAGATAGAAAATTAATTTTATAGATTATAAGAAATCATATAGCGCTTTATATACATTACATATATAATCACCATCGAAATATAATATATTAAATTTTAAATGTGACCAAAAATTTAATACACTTCGAATATAGTTGAATTATAACTAAACTAAAATTGTTTTCAACGAGATAAATGGTATTAAAAGAAAACTCTCTTGTGATATATGTAATGATATGTAAAAATATGTTAAATATCATTATTTTAAAGGTTAGTTTTATAATCATTAAAACATTTCACTTGAAGAGTTATTTATTAACACAATCCACAAATACAGCATTGACATTTTATAAATTCTGAACACTTCCGAATAACGTTTCAATGGAATATATGAATCACACTTGACAGAATCTCTTTCTTTCCGCTTCCTTTTCGTAAACGCCAGCCAAAATGAAAGCAAAGGGACAGGTAAATCTTTTGCGAAATTTCAATGTTTTTTTCATGGATTACTTGAAAAAATTGTTACAAATTATTAGTAGCAATTATTCAAACACACCTCAAATTTTGCATGGCAATAATATAATACATTTTGATAAATTATATATCTGTCCGCATGTGTTCAGTGACATTTGTTTGTGTTCTCATAAGAAATGTGTGGATATTATATTCGAAAAAAATAATAAGGGAAAATCCTTTGATTTCGAAACACTTAAATTAATATTTTTAATTGGTTTGTTGGTTTTATCCATTAATGTATTTCGTTTTTGCAGTTGAAGGAATACGAAGTCATTGGCCGCAAGTTGCCAACGGAGAAGGAACCGCAAACTCCTCTTTACAAAATGAGGATATTTGCACCTGATAATATTGTTGCCAAGTCTCGTTTCTGGTATTTCTTGCGCCAGCTGAAAAAATTCAAAAAGACTACCGGTGAAATTGTATCACTAAAGCAAGTATATGAAAGCTCGCCCATTAAAATAAAGAATTTTGGTATTTGGCTACGTTACGACTCTCGCTCTGGTACACATAACATGTACCGTGAATACCGTGATTTATCTGTAGGTGGAGCTGTTACACAGTGTTACCGTGACATGGGCGCACGTCATCGTGCTCGTGCTCATTCGATCCAAATCATTAAAGTGGAACCAATCCCTGCCAGTAAGACGCGACGCACTCATGTTAAACAATTCCATGATTCCAAGATAAAGTTCCCTCTCGTGCAAAGAGTGCACCATAAGGGCAACAGAAAGATCTTTTCGTACAGGAAACCAAGAACATACTTCTTGTAATTGTAATTGTGCAAAAAATCAATTTTAATAAAGATTAAATTTCTTTGAATAATTTTTGTTAATTTAATATTTTTTATATACACTACATAGTGAAAACAAATTGTAATACACGTCCAGAGATTACCATGTTCATATAGAGGGCAAGTACATAATTTGGACTTGGGGAAGACATGAGCGTATATTTTTAAGATATAATTGAAAACGAATATAAATCCGATTAATGCTTTTCTATTTATACCATCGATGAAAATACTATTCTCATCGTTTTAATGTTCTGGTATAAACGATATCACCCTCATAAGAAATATGTTCAGTTATTTTATAACGGTATTGTTCTGCTTTACTCAGAAGCGAAAGAAAAAAGCTAGACAGGTAGCGACTACTAGTCTCTTTTTTTCTGTTATTTTGATTCGTACTTAGTAATTGAGTTTAAGCAGAATTATTTATTTTTTAATGCGCAAAACTCAAAGGTGATAATTAGAGCTTAGATTAAAGAATAAAATATTTAGTTACATACATATGTATGTAATTTAAAATAAGAGCTACATAATAATATTCCACAAATCCCAGCGAACTCAAATGCTTTCAAGCACTTTTCTCCATGGGTAAATTACTTTGCGCAAGTTCGTTAAACTTATATAAATTGTCTCTAAAAATTAATTATACAAATAGAATCAATGAACTATGTATATTGCACATGTGAAATTATATGCATATTGAAGAAATAAGATTTGATTTAAATTGCAAAAATTCTTGTTTTTGCTTATATATTTTTAATACCGCTTACTAAGACTATCGGTTGTAATATTGTTTTTTAACATTTTTAGGCAAGGTGGCATCTCCGAATGTAAATAAAAGACACAATTTTTTGGTAAACAAATGTTCCATATTTTACATCATTGTTCAAAAACGGTCGCACTTCGGAATATTAATAAACAATATGAATATTGAAGAAAACCGTTTGCGCACATTTGATAATTGGCCACGAAACATTCCTGTGCGGGAATTGGCT
Organism: Sphyracephala brevicornis; assembly: GCA_001015235.1. Lineage (NCBI taxonomy): Eukaryota > Metazoa > Arthropoda > Insecta > Diptera > Diopsidae > Sphyracephala > Sphyracephala brevicornis. The sequence continues at coordinate 18,058 of JXPL01017934.1, read as the reverse complement.
CAAAATGGTTTTTATGCTATAATATCATCACGTACCAGAAGCTATTTTGCTGAGTGCAATTGGTGCCATCGACAGATCGATTGTCAATACATATCACGGGTAAGGTACTTATAAAAATATATACATATATCTGATATCTTCTATTATACTTGACGTTGCAGGTCGAAGACACACATTGCTTATTAGATCCCCATTGCGAATTTATTATTAATTATACATATTGTAGTAATGTTCCTATGGACCGTTCCTCTATACAATCTCAAAATAATTCAGCTCCATTAAACACTGCTTCATCATCTTCAGATGCCATAAATACACAACGACCAGATCTTCTAGTGGAAGCCAATCGTTTGGCTACTTTTGAGAACTGGCCCGTAAGAAATATACATACATATTTAATTTTCTTCCTTTCACTTATAAGTAATTTATTTTAGAACGCGAATATTTCTCCAGAATCTTTAGCTAAAGCAGGATTTTTTTATTTAAATCGATCTGATGAAGTAAAATGCGCTTGGTGCATGGGAGTTATTGCAAAATGGGAAAAACAGGACAACGCCTTTGAGGAACACAAACGTTTCTTTCCCAACTGTCCTCGCGTTCAGCTTGGTCCTCTCATAGAAATAGCAAGTGATGGTATACGGGAACTTGGAATTCAACAAATTTCTCAACCCAAAATGCAAAAGTTTTCATCATTAGATTCACGACTAAGGACTTATGCAGACTGGCCAATTACAGATGTGCAAAAACCTGAAGCATTGGCACAAGCAGGTCTTTACTATCAAAATGTAGATGATCATGTGCGCTGTTTTCACTGCAATATTGGCTTACGTTCATGGCAAAAGGAAGATGACCCGTGGTTTGAACATGCGAAATGGTAAATAAGACTATCATTTTTATGAGTTTTTTTCTAATCCTTATCGATAATAATGTCTATGCTTTTGTGAGTGTACACTTAATTTGTTCGGTAAATCTTTCAATACATAGGTACCCTCAATGCCAATTCGTTAAATTGGTGAAAGGAAGTTTTTATGTTCAACAAGTTCAAGAGGCGACAAAACAGTCCGCTCAACTTCAGCATTCTGTAATATGTCCAACTATGAGCATAGATGAGGCAATGAAAACATCACCAGTATTAATGGCTTTAGATATGGGTATTGATGGTGGTTCCATTCGTAATGCTTCTCAAAAGCAACTTTTAACGACAGGTCGCCCTTTTGATACTGTTGAAAACCTTATCCAAGCCGTTTTTGGTGAAAGAAGAGAGGAAGATGATTCGAACGATAATAGGAATTTGGCCGAAGAAAATGAAGGAGCAGGTGCTTCTATTGTGCGAGAAGTTTCACGTATTATTAATACCATTTTTGGTGATGTAGATAATAACCCTACTACTTTAGGATCACCAGAATCTAATAGATGCCGAAATAATATATCCTCTGCGACCATAACAAGGGTTGCAACTCAACCAGTTTTAAACTCTCCGATTGATACAAAAAAAATGGATTCTTCCACCAATTCAATTTGTGAGCCAAACTTATCACTATTACCAAATTCTTCACATATAAGCAGTATGTCACTTGAAGAAGAAAATCGTAAACTTAAAGACGCTCGTCTTTGTAAAGTTTGTTTAGATGATGAAGTTGGGGTTGTATTTTTGCCATGTGGTCATTTAGGTAAGTATTCCTATAACAATCATCAATGAATTGTTAAATATGATTTTTATTTAGTAACTTGCGTTCAATGTGCTCCTGGTGTCAATCAATGCCCAATGTGTCGTACAGAAATTAAGGGGTTTGTTCGAACGTATCTCTCGTAATGATTGGACAATTAACCGCTTACTTATATTGTGTTTGGTTAAATAAATTAGATATATTTGATGTTATTTTGACAGAACTTTTGTTCTAACTTTATTAATGTATCATAATATTATTTCAAAATTGAGAAACATATTTCATACTACACATTATTGCACGGGCATATTGTCTGTGTTTGTTCCTGTTAGCAAATTTTATTTTCTAGATATGATTTTAATTACACAACACGAGTAGAAATGGAAAAGTTCGCCCATGTAATAATAAAATTATGGGGTTATATAAGCATATGGTTCACTTGATATAAGTATGTACATATGTATATTTTTCATTACAACTTCAGTGAGATTGTAATTTTTTATTTACCTTAATTGTTTTCTTTTATAAAATATTTTAATACACTGTTCATTAATGCAATTGTTATACCGTATTATATTAGAAAATAATAAACCAATATAAAACCAAAAATATATATATATTAAAAGAAATTGCTATTATAGATATAAGATGATTGGGACTATAGCTGCAGAATCCCTCTACCCACAGTGCAAGGGATCACATTTTTTTCTGGGTAATTCTTGAAATTACATGCGATTAATAACTGATTTCGATACAATTAAGTACATTTTGAAGCCTAGATATTTATTTTGAACCAATTTCTCTCGCTTTCTAATTGCCTTGTGACAGTTAATACAGTTCATATGCCTATATAATTTCAAAAGATCCGCAAAGTTTGATTTGAAAAAAACTAGCTAAAACATTGGAACAGTGAGCTGGTTTTGATCAGTTCCTTGTGAGAAACTCTTCTCATAGGTAAATTGGTCATAATATTGTAAATGTTAATGCGATACTTAGCTGTCGTCACTAAGTATCGCATCCAATTCATCGTCGTTTTTTTAACAAGTGGCTGGATGTGCGTTTCGAGTGCACTTGTGCATTGCTTTAGTAAATTTATTTTATGACTGTGTAAACAATACACTCTTATATAAAAATTCAAAATAATTCAGCAATATGTACTATCATTTTCTTGTGTGCTACCTACTCTGTTTCTTCTACAGAGTGCTAGTGAGGTCGACATGAGAGAATCGAAACAGCAATCTTTCACTTCTCAGTATTTAATTTTACCTTGCGGCGATCGGTTCGTTTGTGGTCATGATGCGTCGTGCTTACTTTATTTTTTTAAATGATTTGTTAATAATTTTAACTTAGAGCGGGAATATAATAAATCAGGAATATTCATTAGAGTGTTTTCTAGAAAAATGTAAGTACAATTACTTCAACTTTGAGTATGGGTAATAAAACATAAAGCTGTGCATGTGGAAAGTGAAAAAAAATGAATAATTGGTTGTTTGAAATTGCATATTATTGTTAAAATTTTCGTTACAATTCCTACGACTACAAACGTGATATATAAACTAACCACCACTTTCATTAATTAATTATATCTTGTATCAAACACCGCCATGCACACATATTCGCATTTATATGTTGGTGTATGGTTAAATTTTTGAGAGTAATGAAATTAACAACAAAACTTGATAAAATACAGAGTATGTATTGTGTTATATTGTAACCATGACAACAGGCGAAATATAAACATATTTGCTGGTAATGGCTGTGCGAACGAACTAAATAAGTAATACATTTGCAATTTAAATCAATTAAATAAAACTAATAATTATATCAATAAACATTAAAATGGGTTCATTAACTTCTTTAAAGTGTATCATACATATGTAAATGAGTATAATTGGAACCGGTTATTAAAATCCCTCTATTTTATATTAATCTTTGGCTTGGTTAGTTTATATCACCATAAAACAAACTGTTTCTCAATTACATTGGTCGCCATCTTGTTAAAGAAAATTCTATACATCAAAGAAATAATACATCTGTATCTACTAATTATGCTGCATATGATCATCATACGCTTTTAAAACAATGAAAATATTGATTGTTCTATATTTTTGAGTTATTTACAAATTTGTATAATATATGACTATACATATGTATATAAATTACATTACTACAATATAGCAAACATTATTTCTTCTCCATAAAGAAATCCAAAATTAATTCCAATGAATAATTTTGAAATGTATGTATGCAAGTTTAAGGAAATAATGTTAATACCTGATTTACATATCTACGATAAATATGAAAAAAAAAACTGTTAACATTTTTTCGAATTATATTTGATATGTAGATTTTAATAAACAACTAAACTAATAAGAATGGTTCTGCGTTAGCAAATGATATTTAGGTAACAAACAATATTTATAATTAACATGTACATACTCGTATTTTCCTGCTTTTATAATTAAATTTATTATTTTGCACTCAATGCACTGATCTTTACATACCTTCACTAAATAGTTTGACCTTTAGGTAGTCCAATTACAATTTGTTAGAATTGAATGAATGTATGTATTTATCACATAGTAAAAGTTTTCATTTTATCCTCAATTTATAGTAAGTTTTTTATTAAAGTAAAAATTATTTTTGTGTAAGCATATGTACTTATGTACCACATTGAGAAAGATTTAATTAGATGTTCATAGTGTGATGATATGAATTGAAAATTTACTATTTTTGTGTCTAATATTTAATAATATCAAGTATAAAATATTTATGTATATCGGGCTTTTTGCATCAAATAAGCAAAAATACATGCACATAATTTGTTTTTCAGGCGCAGAAATGAAATCTGAAGATTCCATCTCAACAACTTTGTCCTCAGAAGGCATGAAATCAGCATCTTCTAATTCTCAATCATTTTCACGTAATTCGAATATTTACTGCAGTCTGCCAAGTCAATCAAGTATAAAACACAAGGACAGTTATAATCATTGTCTTAAAAAAAATTCAGAATTTTCTAATAATCAAGTTCGTAATACTGTTTTTGACCAAAAAACTGATCAATATGGTAGTTTAATTGATTCCGGTAATAATCATTCTTTTGGTTTGTCTGAAAGTCTATCTACTGAATCAATTAAAAATGCTTGTGAATTCTACGAAGATGATCCAAGTGATGATGATGAAATCGAAGTTAAAAGTAATCCAGATACTTTTGTGAAGCAGACACCTTTACAACATTCGTTTAAAGATAATGATTTCAATATCAATGATATAACGAAAGACAATAAAATTCATTTTAGTAATGAAACATCATTGAATTTGATCGATGCTGCCCACAAGTGTTTTAGACGTGAACAAAATGATGATACTATCAATTTCAGTAACTTAAATGATAATCATGAGTCTAAAGAAAGCAACCCAACAAACGAGTTGATAATAAATTGTCTTTTGGAGTTGGATAACTACTTGGAAGAAATAGATTGCAGCATAGCTAATGTGGATGATGAAGTGCAAGATTCTAAAAATTTTGATGACTTATACCGTGGCGATTCTAGAATACCTTCAAAATGGAAACATCAATTTAGCTCATCAGTTATAGAAGATAGAGTTAATAAAAAAAATTGCAGTAAATTTGAACGTACACACAAGCTGAGAAAGACAATAAGTTGCACTGCGGAGAACAAATATTGTGAAGGTTCTTTATTTATTTATAATTACATCTATATAATTTCTTTAATAAATGTGACTTTTTTCACCAGATTCTCCATTAGCATTACAAAATTGTGATAATGAAAATATATGGCGGAACTGTTCTTTACCTAAGTCTACTTCTTTAATTCATCTGAACGAGTTGTCTTGCACAGCTGAAAGTCTATGGAATTTGAATGTTGATAGCACATTGCATAGTTCAGAGCATAAAAATCTAAATGAAAGCTTATCAAGGGCTAATAATATAGCATATTCTGAATGTTCAGAGATATATTTGAAAACAATTAGTGAACTAAAACGATGTTTTTCTCAAAACAATTTTTGCCACCAATTAATTTCTACAAATCCAAATGAAATGCTCACAGAAGATAACATATTCCGTAATATTCTAGTTCAACAAGAATTTAATAATACAATTGTTAATAGACCAAGACAGTTTGGTAGAAGAGCAGAAGGTCAACCCCGAATTTTATCAATCAGATCAGATTTGATGAATGATAGTAGTACATGCACACTAGGAAATTATAGTCAAAGACCAATGAGTGCTCCTGTGACATGTCTTAGTTCAGCGTTTTCGGAAAATAACGCAATACAGATCGATGAAAATTCAGAATTATACATGGGGTCCGAGACAAGTTCAGTTCGATCATTTTCGCGAAACAGTCCTGATTCTCTTGTTTCAAGCTCAGAATCTAGTTGTAATGAAACATCTACTAATGCAAATATGGAAGACAATCTTGTAAATGACAACATTCAGAATTGTAATGCAGAATATCATACAGAAAATACTCAGTCAGATTCAGGATTTAATAGTGAATGGCCATATGGATTGAGCCGAACTTTAGCGCTTACGTCTTGCACCTTGGGACTCTTTAATACATGCCGGTTCTCTGTTCTAACGCTAAGTTACGGAGGAAATTTTATACTTCAGTTTTTGTTACTATCAATTGTTTTTGGGATACCTTTGTTATGGCTACAAATGTGTTTGGGAGCAAAAATACGTAGAGGGCCTGTTTCAATATGGAAAATAAGTCCAATATGCAGGGGTATCGGAATAGCTCTGATTTTAGTGCAATCTGTTATTGCTATATACTCATCTGTAGCAGTGGCTTGGACTTTAATATACTTGCAAGATTCATTTCCAACAAATAGGCAGGCAACATTTAATTGGCAGAACGTAGTATACCCAAATCGAAATAAATTGAATGAATCTAATAATCTTACCATGGCTGTTGCGGACTACTTTAATTTATTCGTTTTGCAGCGTGCACAATTTATTCGAGAAGCAAAAAGTAATGATTTCAAATTTCACATTAATAATCGTGTAAGTATTTTTTAATATACATATTGGGGTGTATTATTTGTTGTATTGTTGAATTTGTTGAAATATTTTCTATTTTCAGTTGGTTTTCTGCTTAACTATATTATGGACAGCCGTATTTCTTATACTTTGTAAGGGGTTGAGATCTTTCGGACGCATAGTATTCTGGCTTGTTTTACTTTCATTAATAGGCTTAACAGGATTAACTATTAACTTTCTCCTTCTAATAAATCCATCAAAAGTTAAGGTATATATTGGATAACATTATTTATATTTATATAAATAAATAAATAAATTATAATTTTTTTCATTAGAATATATTTTCGGTTGATAATTTTGATGACTTTTTAATTAATTCGAAAACGTGGAGTGCAGCAGCTCAAGAAGCTTTTTTGACGTGGGGTCTATTTGGAGCATCTGTTATTGCATTTACCAGCAGAACAAATAACGACAATAATAAAACTGCACTTCGAAGGGATGCTATTGTAATAGTTATAATAACTTTATTTGGACTATCAATTGCAGCAATTTTAGGACTTTGTTGCATTCAAATTTTAAATCAATATTCATATCTGTATGTGCCAGGTTCATATGGTAAGTTTCACTTTAAAATTTGAAATTAATTATCTATGTGGAACGTTAATAATTTCAAATATATTATTTTCAGAAAATCCAGATGTATATACAGCTATTTACGCTATGAATGGTAATTTAAAAGCAGATATTTTATCGTATCCACCGAAATGGGTTCCCCATTATTCTAGTTTTGTAGGTGAAACATATAGGCGACTAACAAGTGCTCCACATCGAGAGAGTGGATATCAAATTCTACGTTTCATAACAGAACTTTTTCCAGCAGTAGTAGCATTAAATAGAGAAGCAATGTTTTGGGTTTGGACGCCAGCTGCTTTTGCCACATTTTTCCTTTTTGGTCTTGCACAACTTTGTGCTGCTTGGAAACCGATATCATCAGCTTTGGGAGATTCGATAACTTCTGTTCTTTTGAGCTGTGTAATCGGCCTTTTGCTTACTATTCCATTTACTTGCGAGTTTGGAATTTCTGTCCTATATTATTTTGATTTGTTGCTGGGTGGATCTTGGTTCATACCAGTTTTATGGGCCGTCAAAATATTTGGGGTTTTTCTAATACGAGGACGTCCTTATAATGGGGATGATCTTGTAAACGATTTAAAAATGACACAGTCACTTTCAGCATTTTTAGCATTATCATGGAACGTTTTGCTACCAATCGGATTAATAACTTTATCAGTTATTGATTATAAAATTTCGTTGTCAAGTCAGTTTTATTACTGGCGTGGAAAATCTTGTTTTAGTTATTGGTCGAGAAAAGTAGGAAGTTTAATTCAAGTGGGTTTCTTACTTTTAGTACCATTAATAGCTATATGTCAGATTTATAGATATTTGACCAAAGGACCTCCAGATATCCTTGATGTAAGTATAAGGAAAAGCAAGTACATTATTAAAGTAAATATAAATTATAGCACATATATGTATATATATATTGAACATGTTATTAAAATAAAGAAATAATGTTTGCAGCGAATTCAATTACTGTACCGTCCAAATGAAAATGTAATAAATACAGAAATTCCTAGGAACAGAACAAGCAGTGCAATACAAAATAGCGAAAATACAACCACTAGCATTGATTTAAGCATTCTCCGTATGCAAGATGATGCACCTCCAACATATACTCCACCACCGTCTTATACTACTGCAACAGGTGTTCGTTTGGCAAAACTTTTGCGACATAGTATAAGACGAAGTTTAAGACGGTAAACTTTCCACTTCATACAAATATAAATTTTAATATATTATATTTATTTATTTTTTTAAATAGTATTTTAGGTGAATCTGGACGATCAAGGCCGATTCTCCGTGTTGAATCTGAGGCATCACAACAATTGCCTCCAGATTATTCAACTG
>JXPL01017006.1:0-14987 GCA_001015235.1 Sphyracephala brevicornis | reverse complement strand
TATATTGAATTAATTTAAATCTAATAAAAAAACCATTGTAATGGAAGTTATTGAACATAATCAGTCCATCGTATCCACTACAGACTTAGAGTGTGAGGAAGAATGTGGACCAATTCCTTTGTTTAAATTAGAGGTAAACTAAATTGTGTTCCATCAGAAACAATTAAGTCCATAATTATTTCTTTATTTCGTTTCCAGGGAAATGGGATCACAAGTAATGATATTAAACGCCTTCAAGAAGCAGGATTCCATACCGTGGAATCTATAGCGTTCTCTCCTAAAAAGCATTTGCTTCAAATTAAGGGCATTAATGAAGTCAAGGCGGACAAGCTACTTAGTGAATCTTCCAAACTTGTTCCTATGGGTTTTACCACTGCTTCAATATTTTTCGAAAAACGATCTCAGATTATAATGTTATCGACAGGTTCAAAAGAATTAGACAAGCTACTGGGTGGTGGCATAGAAACAGGTTCAATAACTGAAATGTTTGGTGAATTTCGATCAGGTAAGACACAGCTGTGCCACACACTAGCTGTAACTTGCCAACTGCCTATAAGTCAAAATGGCGGTGAGGGAAAGTGTCTATATGTTGACACAGAAGGAACTTTTCGACCAGAGCGTCTTGCTGCAATTGCAGAAAGATATAATCTTGTAAAAGAAGATGTGTTGGACAATGTCGCTACAGCTCGCGCATATAACACTGATCATCAGACACAACTTCTTATACAAGCTGCTGCTATGATGTTAGAATCCAGGTAAAGTTGTGAAATTATATAGCTATATCAAGTCTACAAGCCAAATTTCTTTATTAGATATGCATTATTAATTGTCGATAGTGCTACTGCCCTATATCGAACTGATTATACCGGACGTAGCGAATTAGCAGCACGTCAAATGCATTTAGCTCGTTTTTTACGTTTGCTCTTAAGACTAGCTGATGAGGTAATACAATTCGTTATAGTAATTGCAATAAATACTAAGAAGTTTTTTTTAAGTTCGGAGTTGCTGTTGTTATTACCAATCAAGTAGTTGCTACAGTAGATGGTGGTGCCTCCATGTTTGCTGCTGATCCGAAAAAACCTATTGGTGGCAACATTATTGCACATGCCTCTACAACTCGTTTATATATGCGTAAAGCCCGTGGTGAAAATAGAATTTGTAAAATATATGACTCTCCCTGTTTACCAGAATCGGAAGCCATGTTTGCAATTCTGCCCGATGGTATTGGAGACTCGAAAGAATAGATACACGAAAATTGATTACAATTATACACTAAATAATTTTGAGAAATTTTATATTCAAAAGAAAGTTTTTTTTTAACGAACACGAAAATNAAATTTTATATTCAAAAGAAAGTTTTTTTTTAACGAACACGAAAATTTTGTAATTCGTATTTGATATAAATATAATAAAAAATTAATATTAAGCTTCAAGATATCATTGATTTTACATATAAAACAGTGTGGCAAAAAGCGTCTGTTTCCCGTTGCTGCCCGTAATTTTCAACCAATTTAGTTGGTTTTCAGTTAAAGTATAGATAATATATATAAAAAACATTCAAATACCGTGAAAATTACGAATTTTCAAAATACTAAAAAGTGCTATAACACTAAGGAGTATCCAAGATATTATTTAAGATTGTAAAATTATGCTTGTTAGAAATGTGTGTTATGGCATCATATTAACATGTGCTCATTTTGACAATCCAAAAATTTGAAAAACCATGTGTAAGATGAAAAGAAATCTTAGAGAATTGCATGAAACGAGCTATTATGTGCACCGATTATTTTGCAATGAGCAATTCGTGATAATAATATTTTCGCAAATACGGCAAGAAGAAGAAGAGGGCGCTATCTAATGTTCATTGTTCATTAAAGCTTAATACGGAAGATGGTAACTCTAAAATAATCAATATTATTATAAACAAAGTATGTACTTATATAAATAAAATAGTTATTGTAAATAGATTTTATAAACTGCACTAAGAAGTTTAAATATAGAAAAATTAGAAACTACTCCACAAAGTACTTAAACTTAGGAAATGAATGAAAAACTAAATGTTAATGCAAATGACTGTAATACAGAAACCACTGTGTCTGCATCGAAAACTCAATTTAAATCGAAGCGTAGATCAACAAGTTCGTCACGTAAAACTAAATCTCGAAAATTACGAAAAGTCAGTATAGAAAGTGAAACATCTACCCCAACGAATACTGACAGCGACGGCAGTTACAATGGTTTTCGAAATACATCCTCTGGGTCTTCTTCAGACTACGACAGTGAAGAAGAAAGTGAGTGCAGTTATAAAATCAAAAATGACAATAAAGTACAACAGAGCGAAATTAAACTAAGATTAGACAACGATGTATACAAACACATGCCGGTTCATATCAAAGAGGAATACTGTGTGTTAGATTCTCTGAATACAGATACAAACAATGAATTGTCAGATCCTTTGCTTACAAATATAGTTACGGATAAACAAACTTGTCCCGATAAATCTACATCAATAAGGAAGAGAACTAAGCGTAGAAATGCAAGGAAAATTAAAACAGACACAGTGGAGTATTGTACAACATCCGATGACTTAGAAACATCAGATTTAAGTTTAGAAGAAAAACGTAAGTTAGTGGCAAAACAAACTCGGGATCGTCGTGCACGAGAGACGCCGGAACAAACAGAAGCTCGACTTCTTCGGCAACGGGTTGCAACAATGAAAAAGCGTTTATTACAACAATTAAAATTAACTGAAGAAGAATGGAATGTTGAGAAACATCGAAAAACGATTGAGAGACGCCTGTCCCGTCAAAAGCAACGTGAAAGTGAGACTGCGGAACAAACTGCTGAACGCAAACGTCGTCAAGCTCAGCAGAAAATTCTATCAAGACATCGCTTAGAAGCTTCCGAGACGCCTGAGGAAACAGCAGCACGCTTAGTAATGCAACGAGAGTACCAAAATAAACGAAGTCAAATTAGAAAATCAAAAGAGACTCCTGAACAACGTGCAAAACGCAAAGCAAAAGAACAATATTATCGGGATCTAAACAAACAAAAGAAATTGGCTGAAGCAGCTAAACAAAATATAGATGAAGAATTGAAGAAATTACTTAAATAAAATACCCTTTCTCAATCGTCATAAATTTTTTAATTTATTAAATATTAATTTATTACATATATAATCATAATTTATTTATTCTAAACTTAGAAACTTTTAGTATTTTATAGCATTTAAAATAGAAGTTAAAAATTTGTTTTTAAAATTGAATCTGAACATACTCAAATGTAGTATAGAAAAACAAGATTCTACTAAACAACTTCGAACACCAGTCTGGTGAGAACAATATAGATGATCTAGTTTTACTTTAAGCAGGTTTAAATCTTATGAGAAATGATAACAATAAAATTATATAATTTAATGGATACAAAATTTGCCACAATTAGATTTTATAAATGGGACTTGACAACTGTAATGTAGCTCATTCCCCGCTTGACACAGAATATATATTAAAATTAGTAAATAGCATTTAAAAATGTGATAAAAAAATATACATATCTTAAAATTAAATAATAATTCCAAAGTTAACATTTAAAACAAACTGTACATTCCATTTCGAATATTGTATGTTGATTTTTTTAAATGATGTTGCAAGAGTTTTAATGGCAAGTACTTAAAGTTAAAAATATATTATATAATAAGGCATTTTACATATTTACATACGCAATTTAAAAAATGTTTTCGTTGTGCACTTGTAATATTTAGTCCTGATTTTAAAGTGTAATAATCAAAAGATTTATTGCAGTATTAGAAGAATGTGTTTGATGGTATTGAACTTCTTTTATATTGTATATTTTAAATAAATATTGTTTATTTTTAGAGTGCCATAGCATAAAATATGTGAACATTTGGTTCACAATAATATTTTTTAAGTTTGCCATAAGCGTTATGCATAAATGATAAACTGTTGTGCATAAATGAAAATTCTAGCACAAGCTTTCGGAAACATTTAAAATTTTCACAATTGCATTTGGCCTTTGAATGTTACTATGTCAAAGACATACTAAGAAGGAATCCAATACTATATCTATATAAAATACATTTTTCAATAATTATTATAGCGTTGNCACAATTGCATTTGGCCTTTGAATGTTACTATAACAAAGACAAACTAAGAAGGAATCCAATATTATATCTATATAAAAGACATTTTTCAATAATTATTATAGCGTTAGTTGATGTGAATACATTCTGCTTAGTTATTTTGATATTTTATTATAGTTAGACAAAAAACATAAAGAACAAGAATGATTCATCTATTGATTGCAAAAGCACGAACACAAAATAAAATATATTTTATTTGATCAAATAAATAATTCGAATAGTACGCAAGTTCAATTGTAAAATTAACTATTCGATGTTATAAAATAAAAAATTTTGGAACCGATACTTCTAAATGATTAATCAGATTTAATACGTCTTCGGAGAAGACTATCAAACGTCACAATTAATAAGGTGAATAAGAGATGATGGATTATTTGAATTCAATATCTGATAATATTTTTGACTTTGCAGAAGACAGCAGTAAATATAACTAACAACTTTTAAAAAGAACAATCTCCGAGTAGAATTACCACCATTATGTTGAAGACGAATTGGAATCTCCAACTCATATGAATGATAACAACATGAACATAAAACTGGTACAGAGTGATACCAGCATTCAAATTAATGAATATGAAAACGAGGTAAACACAAATCTTCATAATTGCGCCGCAAATGTGATTGAAGAAGAATTTTGCGATTTCGATAATCTACATGACAAGGTAGTTTGCAGTTTGGCCGATCCTTTGCTTACTAAATTAGATACGGCCAATCAAGATTTTGAAACTGCAAAAAATTGTGAAGCTACTACTGAAAAAAAGTTGAAACGCAAGACAAAAAATCACAATCTTAATTCACCCCACACTCGCGAGCTTACTGAAGTACATCGATTTAGGAAGCGTGTAGCAACAATGAAGAAACGAGTGTTGCAGCAACTTAAATTAACTGATGAAGAATGGAATGCCGAGAATTTTAAGATTGTACAACGACGCTTATTGCGTCAGAAAAAACGTGAAAATGAAACTCCAGAACAAGCCGCGGAACGAAAAAGTCAACAAGCCAAAAAGAAAAACATTTATAGATATCGTGTGAAAGCAGCTGAAACGCCAGAAGAAAAGGCCACTCGTTTAGAAATGCAACGAGAGTATCACAAAAAGCGTTGTAATATACGAAAATCAATAGAAAGTCCACAGGAACGCAAGGAGCGAAAAGCAAGGGAGAAACTATATCGGGAACATTGTAAACAACGTAGACTGGAAAAAATATCTAAACATTCGACTAATACGTAAAATACTAAAACTAGATTGGTCCAATAATTAGAAATGTTTATTAGATTATATAATAACAATATATGCTTTATATCATAATCATAGTATACGAAACTATAATACTAAAATAATAATCATGTTGACAGCATATTACGAATTATTATTACATATCAAATAATACCCCTTTTTGATATAGATTCAACTTTTTCACGACAAATAAGGGATTGAATTACTTTACTAAATATATACTATTTTTTTTACTAAATATTTAGATATACAATGTTTATGCTTACTATTTAATTTTATGGTAATGAAAAATGTAAATATAAGCGAAGCAGTATATATATGAGTCAATTGTATATTAAGCAGTGATAGGAGACATCTCTATAGCATCTTCCTCTGAAATGTCTTCACTATCTTGTTGATTAGTTTGTTCGTCAGTGTCATTTGAATTTAGATGAGTATCATCATGGTTTTCCTCAATATGAGCTCCTTGGTCTTTCATACGATTGTCTAGCATTTTTTTGTAGGACTTTTCAGTTAGAAATATACGATGTTGATCACTTAAGTCCTTAGTGGTAAATTTAAACTCGTCTACTTGGTTGCAGAACTCTTCCCAAAATTGCCTGTCGCCGCTGTGGTTAAATATTTTTTTGAAATTATTGTAAATTCCTATGGCTTCCTGACGTATAATTTCTGCATTTGCTTTGAACTCCTTTTCTTCTTCAGCATTTAAATTCCATTGTTTCAAATTACCAACATAGCGGCGCAGTCGTCGTATAATATCCACACAGTCTGGATTACGCATTAACATTAACGGTGTTAATTCGAATTTTTTGAAATCGTTTAATAGTTCTAAACATTTGTCAACATATGCGCGCTTTAAACCCAAACATTCGCGCAATTTTTGTGATTGCGTAAGAAAATCCCGTTCAGCAAAGAGCGAAACCTCTTGTTCAACCATTTGTGTGGTAAAACGATTTGCAGCATCAAAATTTACTTTACCACATGGTGGATTTACGACTACTCGGTCCTTAACGCTTTCAATTTTAACTTCTCCTAATTCGAGTTTTTCTTTAAGCTCCTCAGCTTCTTTGCGAGCTTTTGATTCCCATTCTGAACGTTCATTAATAGAAGCAAAAGACTCAGGTTTATTGTAGTCGAGCTTAACGCCTACACACTTTGTGGGCAACACGAAAGCGAGCAGAAGATTGTGAATTTCTGCACTTTTTACACCAGATGCTTTGACGTTCGGAGCAATCGTAGCTGTTGGTTTATTGGTATTGGACTTTTTAGCTTGTTTGGGTTTAACTTCTGNTTAACGCTTTCAATTTTAACTTCTCCTAATTCGAGTTTTTCTTTAAGCTCCTCAGCTTCTTTGCGAGCTTTTGATTCCCATTCTGANTTAACGCTTTCAATTTTAACTTCTCCTAATTCCAGTTTTTCTTTAAGGTCCTCAGCTTCTTTCCGAGCTTTTGATTCCCATTCTGTACGTTCATTAATAGAAGCAAAAGACTCAGGTTTATTGTAGTCGAGCTTAACGCCTACACACTTTGTGGGCAACACGAAAGCGAGCAGAAGATTGTGAATTTCTGCACTTTTTACACCAGATGCTTTGACGTTCGGAGCAATCGTAGCTGTTGGTTTATTGGTATTGGACTTTTTAGCTTGTTTGGGTTTAACTTCTGTACTGATCCCTTTAAATTAAAAAAAAAAAAATTTTCACATGGCTTACTTAGCATTTACTAGTTTTCAAAATATCTATATACCTTCTGTTGGACCTTTTCTCTTCGCTTGATGTGAATAATGCAGTGGGAAGTCATCATCCACACTTGTAAAACGTTTCTGCTTAATTTTGCGTCCACTCCTGCTTACAATTTCAATTTCCTTAACTACGTCTTTAGCATCGGCAGCTATTTCCTCCATAACTACATTTTCTGTAGCTACTTCACTAACTTCCTGTTTCTCTTCTTCAACAAATTCCTTCTGAATTTCGAATGGGGTATTTGAGGCCATGGATTCATCTATGTCCATTTGTGAATCGTCCACAGCCGTTGTATCGTTACCATCTAAAACTGTTTCATCTACAGTCGTGTCTATGGCAGTATCATCTAAAGCGGAAGCATCAGATATTGCAGAAGCACCCGGTAAGTCGATCGGGGCAGAGTCTTCACCCTTTAAAGCTGCTTCAATTTGATTCATTGCCTCACGAAAATTAGTACGCTTCAAATTTTTTTCCGTTGCAAATTTTTCTTTATTTTGAACAAACTTAAAAAGATCTTCAATTTTGATATTTGCAGTCTCGCCCGTGCCATAGAAATAAACATTATATTTCTTATTGTTGTACCTAGTGATTTTTGCAGGCCACGCAGGATATCCTTTTACTTTTGCAAATACCAAGTCACCAATATTAAATTGCTTTTTTTCTTTACCCATTTTAACACAATTCTTTCCAAAATTTATTAACAAAACTGAAATAAATTATTTATTGAACTAATTATTTATTCAACTTTATATTAATTAACTCAACTGGATCACTCAGTACAAGAAATGCCGCTGTTAGTTTCCTTTTGCTGACACGAAAAGTTACGAAACTACAGTTTTATAGATAACATACTACAATTCAACGTAACGTGAGGAATTATTCAAATATTGTTAGTTATGATTTTAATATGCATGGTAAAGTAGAGCATGTTTTTTATTAATAATTTATATTAATTTCTTTTTACCTAATCTCAAGTATGTTGATTGTTTAATGGAAAATTAAAACATCTATTTGTATGTAGTTACGTTACGTTACGTTGTATTGCCATCACAGTATTATTTGTTTGGTGTGTTAAAAAATTCAGTGTGTATGGCAATTCTCTTCCGTGATACAAAATTGTGTGTGTATTATAAATTATGCGTTTTTTTTTCTTTTTTAGCTAATTTTATTACTTGCAGAGAGAAGTGTGCGGAGTAGCATGCTTCAGCGCTGTATCATTTCAAATTATTTACAGCTGGTAGTTATGGGTATTAAATAGATTTATTTCTGTGGTTTAGAAAAGTTTGAGCTTTAATTTTTAACAGCACTGAAGGTACGAACAGTTGCAATACACCCAAAATATATAACTTTTGCCTTTAGTATATGTACATTTAACAATATGAACATGTAAAACATTACATTTTTCATTAAAAATTCCAATTTCAATTATAACTACAACCTAAAATCAATTCAGCAATCAATGAAACATCCAATATGGCTTCAAACTTCGAGATATTATAAAACATAAAATTGTATCAAATGGAGTTATACAGCCTGTATGTATATTAGGTACTTTTTCCTTAGGATTATAGTTTAACATATACATAAAAAAAAATTAGACACGACAAAGACAATAATAAAAATTTATTTTTTAAATTAATAAAAAATTAATGTTTCAAATAAAATAATTTAATCATTTTGCATATTTAATGTATTTTAAATTCATCAGGATATATTTAAGTGCAGAAAGTTCGCGTATTAATAACTTCGTCCAAACAATGTATAAAATTTAGGTTTATTGGTACAGCTAGGATGAATACATTTGTCAACAGCGTTAATCGCAGCAGGTTGATCGAACGGTATACATAGCGATTTAGCACCCATAGCAGGAGCACCAGGCTCAGCTTCCTCGTCCCTACAAATAATGAAGATTAGATACTGTGTAACACATATTCAATATATATTAATTTTACCTTGCACTATCAGCTTTAACCTTATCCTCACATCCCTCTTCACCACAGAAAGGTGAAAGTAGTATATTTTTTTGATCAAGGAATCTGCAAAAATCGGCCCAATTCTTTGTAACCTTAGTGTGTTGGACTAAATCTGATTCTGCTTTTGCCAACATGCTATCGTGTATCGTCTCTAGAAGCTGTTGAATCTTTGAATCAACGTTTTCTAAAGCCAAAATTAGTTTTTCCCCAGTGTCTCGGCGAACAGCGACAATTTGATTTGCTTTCAGATCCTTTGGCCCAACTTCAATACGTATGGGGACACCCTTTAATTCCCAATGATTAAATTTCCAACCAGGGGAATAATTGTCACGGTAGTCTCCTTCACAACGTATGCCCTTCGTAATTAGCTGCTGCTCAAGCTGCTTACATGCCTGCAGAAGTTGCTCACGTTCTTCATCCTTTGTGCTAACGGTGATACCACACGGTACTACAATCACCTGTATGCAAGCTACATGAGGTGGCAACACCAAGCCTTGATTGTCAGCATGTACCATTATCATAACACCAATAGTACGAGTAGTCATACCCCATGAATTTTGCCAAGCAAATTGTTTTTGTTGTGTTTCTGGATCTTCAAACACAATCTCAAACATTTTTGAAAAATTTTGACCGAGATGATGACTTGTCGCTCCTTGAATGGCGCGACCTGATGCTGATATAAAGGCTTCAACAGTTGTGGTATAATCGCCACCCGCAAATTTTTCCTTTTCAGTTTTACGTCCTTTAACCACAGGTATTGCTAAAAGATTAGTGTATACATGTGCGTACAAATCCAATATATCAAGCACTTCCTTCTGAGCTTCTTCCTTATTTGCAAAAGCACTATGGCCCTCCTGCCAAAGGAACTCACGCGTTCGTAGAAAAGGTTGCGGATGCTTAAATTCCCAACGCTGATGTAATAATAAACAAATGCCATAGTCAAATTTAACATAACTCTGAATTCTTGAATAGACTCATTTGAAAACACTTACAACTACATTATTCCATTGATTTAAACGAATTGGCAAATCACGATATGATTGTACCCATTTCGCGTAGGCAGGATACATTACAGTTTCAGACGTTGGACGTACAGCGATAGGTTCGGCTAAATCAGATTCGCCTGATTTTGTTACCCAGGCTACTTCCGGTGCAAAATCGGCAATATGTGTCTTTTCCTTTTCAAGTGCAGCTTTAGAAACGAACATGGGAAAATAGCACTCTTTTACTCCCATTTTTGTTATTTCAGCATCGAACCACGTTTTTATGAACTTCCAAATGGCAAAAGACCAATGGCGTAAAATATAACAACCAGACACATCGTAGTATTCAATGAGCTCACCTTTAGTTAATACCTGAATATTCAGATTTATATAAATATAAGTTACATATATATAAAATGTATTTTTTATACCTGTGAATACCATTCGGGAAGGTTATCTTCTTTAGTTGCTTCCAAGCCCAAACGAGTTTGTTTTTTTACAGCACCACTAGCTTCAGTTTTCAATGCAGGCTTTTGCTCGGATTTGACAGACTTACTTTTTTGTTGTTCTTTTTTCTCACCCGATTTTTTAGTAGAACTGCCACCACGTCCAGCAACTGGGAAATCTGTTCCTGTTACCTCTTTATATTTTGCTTTCAGGGTCAATAATTTCTTGATTTCGGCATCAATTTCTTCTTTCGGGACATTGTTTGCTTTCGCTTTACGTACTTTTTCACCTTGTTCATTAATTTCTTTTGTTAAGTGTTCCTTTTCTGGTGAAGAAGCCATTGTCGGTACACTTAATGATGGCGTTACGGTTAAAACTTCCGGTGTCCAATCTTTATTAGTTAGAAACTTATAATCTGATTTTAACTTAAGTAAAGTTTGCACTTCCGAATCTATTGCAGATTTAGGCGCCTTTTCTGACTTGAGTATGCGTATTTTATCACCTTGAACTTTAATATTCTCTAAAATATTTGCAACTTCTGAATTATTGGGTTCCCCAGTAAGATCAATTTGAGTTGATTCGGTATTAGTTGGTTTCTGAGTAGGAGCTGAAGTACCAGGTTTCCACTCTTCGCCTGTTAGACTCTTGTAATCTGATTTGAGTGCGAGTAACAATTTTATTTCTGCATCGGTTGTACCTTTGTCGGCTTTCGTGGATTTGAGTTGACGTATTTTATCACCTTGTTGACTAATTTTGACCAGCAAATCCGCAACAACACGGCTGTCTATCGGATCTGGGGATTTCTCTTGCTTCACTACAATGGGTGCAATTGCTCCAGGCTTCCAGTCATTGCCCGTGAGCTTTTTATAATCACCCTTTAAAGCCAACAAAGTCTTTACTTCAGTGTCAACTAAGGCTTTGTCAGCTTTTTCTGTTTTCAACTGACGCACTTTGTCACCCTGTGTATTGATTTTTTTTAAAACTTCTTCAATGCTACTATTTACGTCTGATATGGCTGAAACAGCAGGTTTGCTTTTAGGTACTACTGCACCAGGTTTCCAATCAACTCCAGTTAAAGATTTATATTGAGATTTAAGTTCCAAAAGTGTATTTACTTGAGCTTCTACAACTGTTTTTGGTTCTTTTTTAGCTTTCAATTCACGTATGAGATCGCCTTGTTTAATGATTTTCTCATTGACAGCGCTTGCATTATCCAATGAGACCGAAGAAGCGGTTGAACCTGCTTCAGTTTGTCCAGGCTTCCAGTCCTTTTCAGCAGTTGATTTATAGGCTGCCTTAAGGTCAAGAAGTTTTTTAACTTCTGTGTCGATGTGACTTTTTTCTGCTTTTTTTGCTTTAAGGTCACGTATAATATCGCCTTGTTCGCTGATTTTTTTATCCAAGTCACTAGCGGTTAGTTTGGTATCTAATGGAGCAGCCTTATAAATAAAAATATTAAAACATTAATATAAACGTATTTATAAGAAAAAAATTAGCGAAACAATTAGTAATAATCATCTATTTTTTAAAATTGAAACACAATTTTGATCTTAAATTTGCATTTGTGTATACGTCAGCAATGAATGTGTTGACGTTTTTATCATAGCATTTACTTTCATGTTAACAAAACCAAAACGGAAAACACTCATCATACCAGCAATCTGTCTTCACCGTGGCTAACTGAACTTAACTCAAGCTCTACGTCAAATGAATTACAAACAAGCAGCGAACGCAGTGATTGATAAACAATTCAACACATACTATTACCGTTCATTCTGCCACAAGAGAGCGAGAGAGAGAGAGAGCAAGCTTCACAATGNACAATTAGTAATAATCATCTATTTTTTAAAATTGAAACACAATTTTGATCTTAAATTTGCATTTGTGTATACGTCAGCAATGAATGTGTTGACGTTTTTATCATAGCATTTTAATGTTAACATAACCAAAACGGAAAACACTCATCATACCTGCAATCTGTCTTCACCGTGGCTAACTGAACTTAACTCAAGCTCTACGTCAAATGAATTACAAACAAGCAGCGAACGCAGTGATTGATAAACAATTCAACACATATTATTACCGTTCATTCTGCCACAAGAGAGAGAGAGAGAGAGCAAGCTTCACAATANTGCAATCTGTCTTCACCGTGGCTAACTGAACTTAACTCAAGCTCTACGTCAAATGAATTACANTATAAGAAAAAAATTAGCGAAACAATTAGTAATAATCATCTATTTTTTAAAATTGAAACACAATTTTGATCTTAAATTTGCATTTGTGTATACGTCAGCAATGAATGTGTTGACGTTTTTATCATAGCATTTACTTTCATGTTAACAAAACCAAAACGGAAAACACTCATCATACCTGCAATCTGTCTTCACCGTGGCTAACTGAACTTAACTCAAGCTCTACGTCAAATGAATTACAAACAACCAGCGAACGCAGTGATTGATAAACAATTCAACACATACTATTACCGTTCATTCTGCCACAAGAGAGCGAGAGAGAGAGAGAGCAAGCTTCACAATGGATGGAGATTGTTTGATTTTATTTTATAAGAATTTTTTTCTTTACCACAAAACTGGTTGTCCAAAAGTAAGCAACAAGCAAAACTATAGTTATATTAGTAGCATGAGATATACTTTCAATTTATTTAAATATATGAGTATAAACTAGTTGGCCCGACAGACGTTGCCAAGTCCAAATTGCAATAAATTTGTTAGTGACTTGTTTGTTAGTTTCTTCTCATCTGATAGTAATCATTCTTCGCGACCTAACAGAGCTTTGAGATAGGTTTGATCACACTCTTTCACAAACTTTTAAATCAGAGAAAAAAGCGGAGAAACAAATTTATTCTACTCATCACATTATTCATTAGTCATTTATCTCTATATTTATCGTTCTGTGATTAATTTAATCTATATAGAATAAGCTATTCATACGATTTTAGAGAGGAAATATATTTACTCACTTTTTTATTTGCTTCTTCTGCTGCTGAAGAACTGATTTTGAGACCAGAAGACGGCATATCCTTAGTATGTCCATCAGGAATTGAGAAGAGCACAACTGGTGCTGTAACACCTGAATATATGCTAGGTGGTTCATACGCATTATCAACTTTGAAGAAACCACGACGTTGCAATTGTATTATATCACCTTGTTTGCATTTCTTCAGTTCAGGATCGCCCAGCATTTCAACTTCCACCTAATTGTTTCAAAATAAAATAAAAATATAAATGAAATTGGTCGGTACTCAATTTACAAATAAAGCTTTTATACTATTTACTCTTGTCTCGTGTCCAATGTATTGCTTGAAGTCCTCATCTTTTCCTAGCACAGGTTTGCTTATGATATGATCAAAGTAAACACAAAATGTGGGTGGATAATCTTTTGGGTCATCTTCAACAGCAAGCCAAGTTAACTTTGGTGTTTTTTTAAAATCTTTGTTATCTAAATTCGGCAAAGCATCTACAGACGTGATTTTTCCATTTTCATCCTTATGTATTTTGTTTATTAGTAAGTTGCCCCAATTTATAAATGTTGCATTTTCCCCTTCTTTTAATGACTCGGCGTCGGCATAGTCAATATAAACAGATGGGCCAATTGCAACGGATTTTTTCCCTAGGCTTTCATTTTTAGGATGTATAGGTACTTCTAAGCGCTCGTATTTGATTCCTTTCACATTAACAATAATCCGATTTTCAAACTCCAAAGCAGTGTATCGCGGAGCTATTGGATCAATTACCTTTTTATTAAAGGCCCATATTTTATCCCAATTCATAAAAACAACGGATTTGCTAGAACCCTGTGCTATAATAAATTCCTTTAGGCCTTCAACGGTCATGCCGCGTCGTATGATGCCGCGTACAGTAGGAAACCGGGGATCATCCCTAAATGCAAGTAAATACAAATTGAGTATAAAGATTGTCATTATATTTGTGCAATTTCTATATTACCATCCATCCACAAGATCAGATTCAACAAACCAAGTCAATTTTCGTTTAGATAGTACAGTATTTGTCATATTCAAGCGACTATACTCCCAAATGTATGGTTTACGCAACTTTAATGCATCTATAAACCAATAGAATTGCTCGTCTCGGTCGTGATACTCCATCGTGCGTAACGTGTGCGTTACATTTTCGATGGCATCAACTATAGGACACGCAAAGTCATAAGTTGGATAAACCCTTAATAGTAAAAATGTTGTGTTATGAAAAAAAAAACTCAAAAAGGGAATGGAATATTTACTTGTATTTCGTGCCTGTGCGTGGATGTGGTTCATTTTTGCAACGGTAAATTGTTGGATCGCGCATGCATCCATTCGGTGATTGCATATTAATTTTGGCTCGTACACAACATTTTTGTCCAAGTTCAGTTCCCTTGAGCATTTCTCGCCACATTGACATATTCTTTTCGGTATCTTCAAAAAAAAAAAATACTTCT
>JXPL01016975.1:4281-14293 GCA_001015235.1 Sphyracephala brevicornis | reverse complement strand
ATTAAGATTAACAAGTCAACTGCTACCAATGAAAAATTAAAATGAATTTAAAATAATGAAATATTTACTAGGGTCACATGCAGACCTGTCATTTACCAAAATACTTATAACAAGATAATTCAACAAGGGAGAAAAGCGGCAATATAGAACCTTTGTGAACAAGTGTTTCTCCTGCTTTCAAATCTTTAACTAAAGTGATTTTGATTATATCTAATTTGCTTCTTAAATACAAGGAAATAAAATAGAGATTAATTATATTGTTATCTAATTTTATCTCTTAATTATTGCATCACTTAATTTACGTAATTCATTTGTGTAAATAGAGTTATTAAACGAAGTTACTGATACATGTTGCTGATGAAAATAAGGTTAATAAAGAATTGCACCTGAATACTATACACATTAGTAATGCTAATAATTTACATTAAGAGTGGTTGAAATAATTTATTCAACAGGACATAAAATAAACTATAAAAGACTCAATCATATCAATGGAATTTTGTGAAAGACCTCGGAGGTCTAAAGGTCGAAAGATATTATAGTAAAAGGTTTTTCAATAAGGGCGGATATAAGTTGGCGGCCATATTGTTTTGGTGGTGCCTGTTTAATCTGTTGTTTATTTTTCAGTTACTGATGCGAAATCATCAGCAAGTTCAAATGATAGAACTTTATTATCAAACTAAGTGTTCATTAGTGCAAACGTTGCACGCATTTCACCCATTCACCCATTCACCGTTTCTACGCTGACTGGACTTCGGAATGTTTGGAAAAGGACCTCAATTTTAGCCGAAAAATCATCTTCAGTGACTAAGTGCATTTTAAGATGAACGACGTCAACCCGGTTCGCCAGGTGGACGGAGTCATTGGCCCATGATATTTTGAAATTGGCGTTGGTGGGAACATCACCGTCAACGGCTAACGCTACAGAACGATAATAACCGATTTCTTTTACCCCAAATTTAACGATATGCACGTAGACGACATGTGGTACCAGCATATTCTGCATAAACGATTTAGTGGTAAGGTTATCTTTTGTAAAGGTGACGTGAATTGGCCACTAAGATTGACCCCGCCAGACTTTTTCTTATGGTATTTCCAGAAGTCACAGGTCTATGCCAATAAGTCGCAATCGACAGATGCCCTGAAAGTCAACATAACTCAGGCCATCGCTCAAATTCAGACGGATTTATGTGGCAGAGTCATTGCAAATTGGACANCCGATTTCTTTTACCCCAAATTTAACGATATGCACGTAGACGACATGTGGTACCAGCATATTCTGCATAAACGATTTAGTGGTAAGGTTATCTTTTGTAAAGGTGACGTGAATTGGCCACTAAGATTGACCCCGCCAGACTTTTTCTTATGGTATTTCNAACGATGTTATATTCCATACATAATGGCATTCATAAGCCTTTCACATAAAAAAGAATTTCGTTAAAACCTAACACAGCTTGTATTATTCCACTTCAACATCTACCCGCCCTTATTGAAACACCTTTTATAAACATCACAGAATAAATAATAAGTGTTAAAACTATTGGATTCGTTTCACAGCTGTAGCAAGAAATTATTCACGCATATTATGCCTCTTATAAATGCGATTATCTTCCCTATACATCACTTACAAACCAACTATTTAATTAGGAATAAATATTTTAAAATATACTTATTTCTTTTTTTGATTAAATAATATTATTTAAACACCTTTTATATAGCCATTTCCACAAAAATGTTTTTTGCGTTGCTTCAGCACAGCTCTGTTGTGATCTTGAATGATTTAATATTTTGACAATCCACAGCTGATCAATATAAAGGGATCAGTGTGTTTGCGGTAAAAAAAGTAATGGAACATACAAATCCAATTATGAGAAAAAATAATTAGTAAGTGGATGAAATTCATTATTTATCCACTTTCATTTATTACATACATATATTACAATGAAGTATTCATATTAGCACATAACTGAATAGCAATATAATACACAATAAATTTTTAAATTAGTTGACTTATGACAGATTAACTAAATATCTGGAATATAAAAATTAAGTATAAATGAATTAATGTAATAAATGGATACTTAGTGGTTTTAATCAAATGTGTTTTTTTTAGAGTTAGATTGCTTTTTAAATACTTCAGCTTAGTTTGTATTATTTAACAATTGGAGAACTGCTATAAAAAAAATTGATTTTTAAAAACCAGACATCATAAGTATATATATATGTCTGTATGAATATATGTCCATCGAGTTGTTCATAATTAAACAACTTTTACTACCTTTTTGTTTCTGGCTCACTACATTTTGTCTAAAGGCCATATGTGCACCCTACCCATTATTACCATCGATTTCTTGTCTCATCCCCACCCCCGCTCATAAACATATATTGATTGACAACACTATATTGTTTTTTGCCTGAATTTCGATTGATTTATTAATTTTTTTGTATGAATTATACTGTTTTAGTTAATCTTGCATTATGTTATGTTATTATAGGTTGCGAACTCATTTATCAGTTGTTTTATCATTAAACAATCATTATGATAAGGTAGTAAACATTGTACAAGTTGTACTACAAGTTCTTCAGATTTTTGTTATCAGTTGTTAAGCGAGCGGTGTTGAGTGTGGATCGTTTGGCGAAAGAAATTGTGTGTGAATTATTGCATTTTTGTTATTTTTTTTAAATTTTAGTGTCAAATTATAATTAAACCATTAAAGTACCTGAACTAACTATTTGCATACGGTGAGTTTACAAATTAATACATTACGATTTTAAACACCTCTTGATATGCATTTTCAAAACAACAGCAAAAACAAATAGAAACTAACGCATGATCACGCATGACCTTTGGTCGTCGCACAATAAAAATCAAAACATGCCATTTGTTCTGTTTTGGGAAGTCTGAATTAAGTACAAAACGTTTGTAACATTTTCAAATCTTAACTACGTTTGAGATATAAAGATATTTAGATTAAAAAATTTCAAATATAAAATATAAGTGGCTAACGCTCAACATGTCTTATTTGTTCATTATTTGCAATTATTATAAATGTTTTATTTTTAAATTCATTGGCTGAAATCCTTTACGATATACATGCAGTTTGGGTCTGCGCACATATGTACATACATAAAGAATCATCTTTATATAATTTAAGACTTAAGTCATGAAAGTTGCGAATTATCGTTAGATTAGATTAGTTTAATATTTGTGATAAAAAAAATATATATACGTACTCAATTGGAGTATGAATTCTATTATTAAAAATACTAACTTTTGAACCTTTGCGCTCTTGTACATAATTTGACTAGAAATTCAAAATGTTAAATGTGAGTAAAAATTTATTCGAATATTAACAATTTGGTTACTTGATTCATTATATTGTTAAATAAGTCACTTTATTTAAAACACGTTTTATAGCACACGATGAAATACTTTCTTTTTAATCACAATTGTTTACATTTTATTTTATTTTATTTTACTTCTATCGAATTACTGAACTAATCTTAATTGAATTATTGTACAATTATATATAAGTTTTAGAAATACCTTACATTAAATAAAGTGCAACTTAAATGCACACTTATGCTGTTTTGTATAGTTTTATATAATACATTTTGATAACCTTTCATTGCATTTATTAAGATCCGCTACTGTGCCTTATATGTACATCTCATTTATGATCGGTAAATAATCAACTTTTTTTTGTAATTTGAAATGAAATTGCACCTATATTGCGACTTCAAGGTGTATATATGTACATAAATTATCATTAGTGAATTGTAATTATATTATATAAAAATTAATTGTAACAACGCACTTAAATATCAAAAAAATTATGATTTCAGGTTGATATATAATTGTCATCCAGCATGTTATTTTAAATGCACCTTCTTACATTTGCAAATTTATTTATTCTATAAAATGTATAGAAGAGACCAAGACATTGGTGATAAATTGCTAAATAACGTGATCTAATAGTCTGAGAACATTGTTCCAGTACCATAATGTTTATCTTACAATAATCTCATATCTTTTCTTCACTTTTTAACTTTAGGGGTTAATGCCTGCAGTTCATATAAAACTATTACAATTTTGAGGTTTAAAACGTTTTAATCGCTTTTATAATAAGTAATAATAAGTTAAGGATACCAAAAAATATTGATTCAAATGAAAATTATTGGATAAATTTCATATGAGCCTACTGTTACGCTCTTTGCTTATGTATATAAAATATCAAAATAAATTTACTTCAGGCAACAACATTGAAATTCCATATTTACGATTTAATAGATCATGTCATTTTATTATAAACACAATAATTAGATGAATGTTATCTCCTAATCCAGCATAATGTATAATAATATTACTAAAAAATTATTGTCTTTATTTTCCCTTTAGCCTTTGGGCCCAATATTTGTATTCTATATTATATGCTGTCTACATTTACAGATATTATTTCAAACATGTCAACCTTATTACCTGGAAACATTGTCTACGCAGGACCAATTACCTGTACCGAAACTCAGAGTTACAGATCCTTGGGCCATTTTATTTTAGAAAAGTACAAGAGTTTTGATGACAAAATTACTATGGTAAGAAATAATTACATATTTATGCACAAAAATTTTTATTTTATCACTGCACGTTTTTTTTCATAGATTGATGCTGTCAGCGGAGTGGAATACTCGGCTAAATACATGTATGATTCTATTGTACGTTTGGCTCATGTTTTGGAAAGTTTTGGCATTAAAAGTGGTGATGTCGTGGGTCTTTCAAGCGAGAACAGTGTTGAGTTTGCAATCGCACTTTTTGCAAGTTTTGCTGTTAATGCTTCTGTAGCGCCCCTAAACGTCACCTATTCGGAACGTACGTTGAATATAACAATCACTAAATTAAAAGTATTACGGTTAATTCAAATAAATTTTAGGTGAAGTTCATCATGCCATTAATTTATCCAAGCCAAAATTGATTTTTGCTTCCGAGCAAACCATCGAACGCATTTCTAAAGTAGCTAAAAATAACTCATTTGTAAAAACCGTTGTAGCCTTAACTGGATCACCAAAGGACAGTAGTATTTATTTGTTCAAAGATTTAATGGAGAGTAAAAAAATTACATCAAAAACATACTATGATCCACAACGTTCTGATAAAGATGAAGATGTAGCTTTAATTGTATGCTCGTCTGGTACAACTGGGCTACCAAAAGGAGTACAACTAACACAGAGTAATATTTTATCCACATTGGACTCTCAACTGTAAGTATTATCTGTTGAAAAAATATTTGTAAACTTAACTTCTGACATATTCTGTTAATTTTCAGAGAACCAACTGCACTTCCTTTGGGTGAAATTAATTTACTTACTGTTATTCCATGGTTTCATTCATTTGGATGTCTTACATTAATAACAACAGCGTGTTTGGGTACAACATTGGTCTATTTGCCAAGGTTCGAAGAGAAAAAATTCTTAGGTGCTATTCAGGTTAGTTAACTATTGACTTAAAAGACATTAACAATTAAATATTTTTTGTATATTTTTTAAGAAATATCGTGTTATGATGGCTTTCATGGTGCCACCTTTAATGGTTTTCTTAGCCAAACATCCACTTGTTGAAAAATATGATTTGTCATCGCTTCTAGCGCTGCTTTGTGGAGCGGCTCCATTAAGTAAAGAGACTGAAGATCAAATAAAAGAGAGGTAAATATTTATTTTTAATAATATTTTATAGTGAATAAAAATTATAAAAAGTATTTACAAAGTAGTTCGTGTAGTAGAAACATAATTGAAGTGTAAATTGAGTACAAACTTTATAAATTTTTCGTTTCAGAATTGGAGTGCCTATCATTCGCCAAGGCTACGGTCTAAGCGAATCAACTTTAAGTTTGTTAGTCCAAAGCGATGCAGCATGCAAGCCGGGAAGTGTAGGTGAACTGAAAAAAGGCCTCTATGCGAAGGTTATTGATCCCGACACTGGTCGTGTTTTAGGTTCAAATCAGCGTGGAGAACTCTGTTTTAAGGGTGATTGTATTATGAAGGGTTATATTGGTGATGCCGCATCTACACAAACTGCTGTGAAAGATGGCTGGCTACACACTGGTGATATCGGTTATTTCGATGATGATTTCGAGTTCTTTATTGTGGATCGCATAAAAGAATTAATCAAGTATAAGGCTTTTCAAGTGCCTCCAGCTGAAATTGAAGCGTTACTGTTAACACATCCTAAAATTAAAGATGCAGCAGTAATTGGTAAACCCGACGAGGAAGCTGGAGAACTGCCTATGGCATTTGTTGTTAAACAAGCTAACGTGCAACTTTCTGAAAAAGATGTGGCAGATTACGTGGCAGAGCGAGCATCTTCACCTAAACGTTTACGTGGAGGTGTATTATTTATTGACGATATTCCCAAAAATCCAAGTGGTAAAATATTACGACGAGTGTTGAGAGATATGATCAAAAAGCCCAAATCAAAATTATAAATGCAGAAATTGGTAGCACATATTTAAATTTGAAATTCTATTATTACTTTAATAAAAAAATGTATATTTCTGCTATAATATAAGGCGTAATGGTTCTGGTAAGAGGTTTTTCTATTATTTGAACACTATTTTATACCAAATAAAGATAAATATTGTAAATTGTACATAAAAAATATCCTTTTTTATAAAAAAATTGTTTAATTTTTATAAAACAGTAAGAAAAAGTACTGAAAAGTTGGAGATTCCCTACTAAGCTCAAATAAACATCGGTTGGAATACGTTATTCTATGTGTGCTATAATTTCACTTCTTGGTGTTGATGTTGTCTTTTCAGAAGTAACGCATGGTCCGAGATATATTGATCTTTTGTTTGTTGACATAAAGTATTTGGTCTTATTCTCGTTCAACAGTATACATAATCGACAATAGTTCAGTTTTAAACTAAAGAACATTGCTCAGTTGTCAGTCGTATTTCATCTAATAATATCAATATCATGGGCATAGATGAGAGGACATTTTAAGAACATGATGTAATTGTTATTAGCTTCGAGGGAATTGAGACTTGGTATTGGTAATTAGTGATCTCTAATTTGATAGTCGAAAATGGATTTGAGATGGACGAAAAGGTGAGAGCTGATTTGTTTTTTATGTGTTTTATTCAGGTTGGATATCTATTTGGTCAACAGTAAATTTGCAAGGACTGAACTACACTGACTGAAGCTCACATAAAAAAAGGTTTGTTGAACATCGAGCAGAGCACATATTGTTAAAACAAAAAAAGATTTGGTTTGATCTTTACTACCATAATGACACCCAGTTATGTACACACTTATCTTCATATCAAATGATATTGCAATAGTTTAGTCAGCTGCCTTAGTTTCGTAGTATTTTAAAACAATATAAATTCTAGCTAAAATCATTAAAATTTTTATTCGTTTCTATTATTGTTTTAATAAGCAATAATTTTCTGTTTCTAAATTTAAATAATATATAATTATGGCAGACTCGATTAGATTTTTATCAACTAAAATTTTATATATAATGCTAAGTTGACGCGAATTCATCTTTTGTTACAATTCTTTATTGTAGAATTTATATAAATTATTAACTTTTATACATATACTCGTATATATATGTATATTTATATTTGTTTATAAAATTATAGAACAAGTTAACTACAATTTAGTGTTCATATTAAATAAAATCTAAATATACAATTTTTCAATAGTTTAACTACGCATATATTATAGTATAAGACTTTCATTTAAATATACCATCTATAAATCTATTCATGTAACGTGTTATAAATAAACTACATTCGGCAATAACAATCTTTTTTATTTTTCATACTGTTCTATGTGGTACTAAATTGTAAATATATATTTTTATAAATAGATTTGCACATTTGTATAATTATTTCTGTACTTTTAGTTTCAAATTTAATATTAATATTAATTTCTTATTGACATTTTATTGAAGTAGTGAAGTAGTAAAATACGTATTGCAGCTAAAAATTAGTTATATTTCCATAAAATTTTCAAATTCTCAATTGTTTTATATTTTTATTGTAGCTGAAACCTCATTATATTATTTGATTACAACATGCGACACAAATGTTACATTAATGCTTATAATGATTGGGCAATTAAAAAGGCACACCAATCCATATACAATACAAATGTTCGCAATAATTTCGAGAAAAGTTTGATTAAGCGCAATCGATGTTACCACCCAACCCCTCTCCAACTCTACTCTTAAAAGTAAAAAATTAAATTCTAGTTTTTAAATGCTTTGCTTCTTTATATACGTTGGTGTTCATAAATTAATTCAACTTATTTAAATAATTCGTAAATTCAATTGTTCGTTTATGTATTTCGTACTGCTAATTATTAAAAAATTGCTAAATCGGTAATATTCATGTGGCACAACTACATAACCCCTAGTACGCCACAATTTTTTAAATATTGCTTTTGAACTGGAAGTATTGAAATTTATGTCGTTGGCTACGCTTGGCGCTGGCTTGGCAAAACTGAACTAGCTGATTGTCAGTTTATTTCATTGCGAAATTAATATTTCTATAAGAAAAATATATCAAGTTCTATATCTATTCATATGCTATTAGCAGCATATAAATATTTTCTTAGAAAATTGTGATTTTATAAGTATGTATTCAAGAATAATGTACGCTTGAAGCTATATACTACTTACTCTATTCCTTCTCAAGGATATAGAATCGAAATGTGTAAACAACCATTGGTTTCACTGATCAACTGATTTTTCATTACATATAGTTGTTTACTGATGTATTTAGTTGTTATGTTCTTTAAATATATCCAAAGATGTCCAACGAAAGACTTTTGCTGCGGATCATACAACAATTTCCATGCGATTTGCTTTTCTTGTTACCTTAGGTTGACCCTGTGCCATATCTGACATGCCAACATACTTAAAGGAAAATATAACAGTTTGTTGTCCGAAATTTGCCTCGAATCTGAAATTTTTATAATTGTTATTCGAAATAGTAAGAACATATTTGTTTGCTTATATTTACTCTGTGCTTATGTGTATTTCCGGCGGCTTTCCTGTGGCATTTTGTATGACAAGAAACATTTTGGTTACGATTTCGATAACGTGTCCTGTTTGAAAGACGAAGTCGCCTTTTTTGCGACCAAACTCGGACTGTGTAAATAAGTAAATTGTAGTTTAAAAGTGGTATTTTGTTGACCTACTTACCGCCTTCACGTGAAATACTGCTATATCGTCCAGGTAAGGGCTTAGTGACATACGATATATTTCTGAAGCGGGCACTCTGTATTTAATTTGTAGTGTACGTTGGTCTAACAAGAGTAAGGACGAGGTCGACAAAACTAACAAAATTGGCACAAACTAAAATGACATTAATGAAATTAACACTATTTAAGTTTTATATGTATGAATATCTTTCTGAATCGTGTAGGATAAATATTTTATATAATTACGTTAAATTAATAATTAAGCCTGTACGAAACCTAAAAAATTAGTCTAGTTTACTTCATTCAAATTTTCATATTAACATTTAGTGTATAGTTGAAATAATTTGTAAAATTTTTAGAATTCTAAAACTTATATGCATATAGCCAAATCAATTAAGAATCGCTTAACTTATTTCTCTATAATATGTATGCATATATATGGAGTTGAAAAAGGCAGTTGGTAAAAATTGTACTAATTATACCTTTCCATTGGAACGAGTAATTTTATTGATTATATCAGCAAACACAACATACTGATCATTGGTTTCAGCACAAATTTTTTTCCACTGTGGATTGTGTCTCAACCGCACATAGTCGCCAACAAATGGATGACCAACACTGTATGCAAATTCAATAAATTATGTTACCATAAAAACATATTTTACAATCGGTTACATTACCTTCTGGCATAAGACGCTTTACGATCCTTGAATATAATACTGGCAGTAACTTTTTCACGCATGCGATTTCGAGAAGTTTGGTCAAATGAGTTTCGATATACATAACATTTCCAGCGATGGTATAT
>JXPL01016811.1:2109-15119 GCA_001015235.1 Sphyracephala brevicornis | reverse complement strand
CGAGTTTTATCGCCACCGCTGTTTCGATGAGCATACTCAGAATCGCGAAAATGGCATCGCATCAGTGATATGCATGAGGTGTCATTTTCGAGATTCAATTCGGGGTTTTCACTGCATACTTTAAGGTTCAAAAAGTGCGGTGTAGTCATGCCGCTCTCTGCACAGCATGCATATCACTGATGTGATTCACACAAATTTGAAAACAGCCTAAAAATATGCACACAAGGTGTTCAAAAAACACATACACACCTTGCACACGCATGCATTAAGCACAAAGTGAGCAAAGAGATTCAGTTTTTCTTGATTGTGTGTGCTTGAGAGTTCGAAATAAAACATTTTTTGTTTGTTTTTAGTTCTAGATTTGAAAGATTTTAACAATAAGTATTAAATTTAATAACATAATGTATAGCTGAAGACTCTACCAGCCATGAATTTAAATTAAAGTTAGCTTTATATAATATGAATAACAGATTGTATTTTGTGCTTTAAACCTGAATGAAATATGTATGTATTTTAAAATCCAGCAAGCATATACATTTATAGCAAGAGTATATAACATTGCATGTATGTTTGTATTTAATACAATCGATTACCAATGGCACAAAACAATTTTACAAATTGATTAATATACTAATTGTAAATATTCAACTCAATAAAGGGCGTGAGGCGGAAGAAATTATCGTTTAATTTATGGCATAATTTATATTGCATTCTTTTGTGCTATGTTTTAAATTCGCGGTCTTCTTACCTTACTGTAGTCACATGATGAGATGTATGAGTTCGAGTTTCTTTGTGTCTGGTTGAATAACTTACAACTGTAACGTGTCGTGTTGCAGTTCGAACCACCCTTCGAACACGACTTCGACCATCGCCAACAACAACAACAATAGGTGGTGGTTTTTCAGTGTCATATTGTAAAAAGGACTCTGCGTTGGGCTTGTCATACAACTCGGTCTCGGACATAATCCAAACGTTTTTGTGGCTTCTTTATTAATCTTAACTTAAATTTCCTTAAATTTTTGAAATTTTATAGACTTTAGCTTTTTTGTATTTATCTTTGGTTTAGTTTTAATATCGTTCGATTTCATTTCGAAAGCATTCGTTGTTTTATTTGATTTCTTAATTTTTTGTTATTTACGTGAGAATTTTCTATGTTAAGAGTTTATAGTTCGTTTATTGCACATTTTTAGCACTTTTATATCAAAAGCTTTAAAAATTTGAAATTATATTATTTTACATCATTATGGTTTCAATTGTATAGTTTCATTTTATAAAATTTAATTCAATTATATTACAGTTGATTAGTTGATGCAGAACATTGACGATCTTCAGCGAATAAGAGGAATGTGGTTTCATCATTTAGCATTTGGTGTTTAGCATAAAACATACATACGCTCAAAGTCTATAATCAATACGTGTTTATGGAGTCAATTTCCAATGTACATACATGTGTACTAATATATCTATGAATGTATGTATATAAATAACAAATTATTAAAAAATTGTTTGTACTAACAAACAATTTTTCGAAACCTGCATTTATGAGTTCGATTATTGTCTGTTATTATGTTACGAGTATTAAAATTATTGTTGCAAAATTTGATTTTGTGTCTTAAATAGTAATGAAAACTAATTAAAAACCCCATAACACCATTTTAAGGATATAATATATTGAATTTTAATAATTACAAATTTTTTTACGGCAAACTAGCTGAAATAGGTGGTAACCTTAGCCTTCTAAGTTCAAAAATAGTAGGCCCTTCATATAAATTTAGTCGTTTACCTTCAATTAAATCTAAAATATTTTATTTATTTGAGTCCAAAATAGTCTTGTATTATTAAAATTTTGTTTAATTATAGAAAAAAAAAAGAAAAAATAACGAAAACATTAATGCTAGAATGTAATTCGAAGGCTTTAGTGAACTGAATGGCAATGTTATTAATATTGATAATAATAGTTTTCGAATCGTCTGCTGTTGAGTTTCACAGAAGCTAATTAGGTGATGACATTTGTATGGATTAAATTGAACCTTCTGATGACGATAAGTGCAGCTCCTACATTAGACTATGTGAGTAGCATGGCTCGACTCCTTGAATAAAATTTACAAAAAATATCTAACAAATTTTACACAAGAACTCAAATATATTTATGACATTTTTGTCGGATTTTTCCATGTGCATTCTTTCTACTTGCTATTTGGAAAAGTTTTCAGAAAAGCATACAAAAAGTAATATAAAATATGAAGATTAAATCGTAAATGTAAATTATATGGATCCGCTTAAGCTTCTCGCTTAACAATTTCATTTTGATAGCTGACCGAAGTCCATGATATACATACGTATGACAATAGGTATATTTGCCAAAATTGGTATGCACATAACCACAAATGTACTAGTATATACATATTATAAATAAATAAAAAAAAGAAAATTTCACATGTGATATGCTTGAGTAATTAAAATGGACGTTGTTTTAAGTAATCTCACAGGATTTGTTATTTCTGGGTTCACAACTTAACTAACTTATTTGAGCTAAATTTAAAGCCAAAAAATAATATGTAAATGGAAAATGGACAATAAACCTTGAATTATTTTACATTTGGTGAATGCGAATGTGAATATGAACGAATATGTTTAAATATTTTGTTGACTGAAGTTAGAGCCTTACTGAAATTATGGTTCAACATACGCAGTGTTATGTGTAATCGTATTTTCGGACCTTGAGAAATTTCATTACTCCACATTTACTCTATAGTTCAAGTCCACTGAGCCTTAAAAGTAAAAAATTTGTTTAAAATTCGATGCTTATTTATTTTTTATTTTGCACATGTTGCGTGTAGTTTTTTATTTAATTACTTAAGTATGCAAATACATACATACATATGTATATGACCATATGTGCATAAAAATAATTTGTTTTTATGNACATACATATGTATATGACCATATGTGCATAAAAATAATTTGTTTTTATGAATTTTTTTAATTAAGTGATGCGACTGTTTCCAAAAAATAATAGTGACTTAAGATAATCATTTTACTTCAATAAATTTGAGTGGGAGCGAAGTGAGTTCAATAATCTTCCAAGTTTTTGAACTCAAAACATATTCGGTTTTATTTGTATTTTATTTTAACTATTTATTTATTTACTAGTACATATGTATATATATGTATGTACATATACTCGTATACATATATGTTTTGAATTATGTAGACGCACTACATCTACAAATGAATTGAAATTTATATATTAGTTTTCGTGCTTATTATATGTACATAATTCACTTTTCAAATATTTGTATAATAGTTAATTAAACTGTGTAAAAGTAAAAATATATTTTTAATTGTTATTGCGGTATATCTTGTGCTCTTATTCCAATAGTAAAAGAATAATTACTGGTATTAATTTGAGAAAAATCGGAAGTTGTTGCTTATGTGAAAGCAAACTAGCAAAGTTTTATATAATTGGAACGCAATGTACTTGTATATAAATATATAAGTGAAATAGAAAAACATGATTTAAAAATTTCAAAATCCACTATCCGAAGAATACAACATGGTTTCTTATACCGACTTCCCCTAAACATCATGAAACTCATGAACAGCAAACTGTAAAATTGTAATGTAAATAAAACTAAAAACATATCATTTTGCAATGTGCGTATGAAATTTAAATTTTTTTCTAGGTCAACGCCAAATCTACCATAAAATATGTAAGTCATGAACCAATCAGTGGGATAGACTGTAAGTTTTGATTGACTGACGATGAACTGACAGATGAAACGTGCAAAATATTTTACGAATAGATACGAATACACTAAATGAATAAAACTTTAAGCGGATTACATTCAGCAGAAAGCATAGAGAGGGGAAAAACAAAATGAAAAGTGAAAAAGGTAAAAAATTATTTCAATAATATTTTACATATATGAGTATCGTATATGTACCTATACGATACTTATGTGCATATGTATATGAGTATTCACGGTATGAACAGCGGATATTAAAAACTTGCAAACTATACTTGACTGTTTTTACGTTTAGATTTACGTTTACAATTACAATTACAACTACAATAATAATTATACTAAATACTAATGCATAACAACGAGCTTTCTAAAATTGAATATAAATTTGCAATAAAGGTTTTTCTAATATTCATATATTTGTTTCACATTGTGTTATTCAAAAAACCTATATTGACAAAATGACAGCCCATTAATTTATGTAAATACATACATATACAAATATATATAATCCTACATACTAGTATATACTCTACTGCTACTGCGGTTGTTGTTGTTTTCGTTGATTAAAAAATTTAATTGTTAGATACTATATAGTATGAATTTTTAAGAACATTCAGATTTAACCTTGATACAAACAAGTCGCCTACTAACTCGACTTATATGGAAAACCCACTCGAGCTTTAGAAGCAACACCAGCAACAACAACTTCTCAACTAAAATCCGAATCGAATAAGAATTTTTTAAACTCGAATCAAACCTAATGAGTTTCGCTCTTGTGTTGTATGATTTTAGCTCGTATAGTTGAGGCGGCTTGGCTTGGCTTGTGTTAAAATTATTTGAGTAAAAATCCGAAAGCTAAGCAAAAGTTGTACGCGTTTAGATACAGGTGTTTATTTGCATTTAAATACTGAATTTACAGGGTGGGAATGGTTTGAATTAAAATATGCAAACAAAATAAACATTTGTTTTAGCAGCCATGTTTAACTATCAAATCATAACACACGTATGTTTGTAACTCTAAGTTTCGAAGATGCTCAATTTTGTTATATACTCTACATAGTGGTTATGTAAAATGTAAAAAGGTATTATATAATTGATAAATCGTACCTACGGAATTGAAGTGTTCTGATTTTCCAATGAAAATATATAGAATTTTATCTAAATTTATGTAATAAATGAATTCTAAACTTAATATAGCAGTAGAAAGTTAGGTTGGGAATTGAATGTGTAAAATAAAAATTCTAGAACCTAAGTAAACATAAAAATTGGTCGGACTGGGTGCATTCATTCAAGGATGTTAGAGCAAATGTTCTTATATTCACATCAGATAAAATATTTAAAAGAAGTGCAATAATAATTGCTTACAAATTTTTATAATTTCAATGTGCACATGCGGATCACCCCGTACTGAAAGAGAATGTATCTACATACATATATAATTATTTCTGTTTGTGCAATTATTTTTAGCAAACGCAGTAAAATGTACGTTCATGTATATTCTGGCTTTATTTTTATTTTTCTATACAATTGAAACCGTAGTGCAAGCTTATTTTACATAAATTTACATCTTTGTATGTATAAATACATGTACATTTGTATGTATGCACGTTTTTTCATGCACTTTTCATGCACTTGCAATCAATATATGTACGAGTACGTGTAGTATATTTATGTATATATTGTGGTGCTATAATTATTCACACTAATTGTTTTCAATTTTTTTTTTTCAGT
The DNA here is from genome assembly GCA_001015235.1 of Sphyracephala brevicornis. Lineage (NCBI taxonomy): Eukaryota > Metazoa > Arthropoda > Insecta > Diptera > Diopsidae > Sphyracephala > Sphyracephala brevicornis. Next base: position 9,639 of record JXPL01016811.1, on the reverse strand, counting down.
TTTAATTTAACAATTAAGACATTATTCACTTTCATGAAGATTATTATATTGTATAAGTAAATCGGAACAGGAAGTTTATATGGAATCGAAGATCTTTGTACGATCTTCGGTAATTATTTTTTTTAACTCCGTGTGTATGTGTATTCGTATATATTTATAAGTATGTATGCATAATGGTATGATGTTCGAAACACAGTTTAAGGTCACCAAAATATTACGCAAACCAATGAAAACAAATATTTTTTTTCACTTTGTTTAGTTAAATTTAGTTTAAATATTTATTTTTCAACATTCATATTTAATTAAAATATATATGTACATATATATATATACAAACATACATGTATGTACGTATGTATATTTTTTTATAGAAAACAATAAAAATGAATTATTTGTATTCGTTTATTTGTGCGTTTTTAATCATGTTTGCGTGTATGTACGTATGTATGTATGTGCGAACATTAACTTTACGTGCATAATATATATTGAATTTTTCTTATGTATGCGTGTTGGAATGATTATTGTACTGTGCACTGATGTTCAAAATTTATTAAAAAACAAAACTCTATAAAAAATAATGGCCGCAAGCAACAAAGCATTGGTGTTTCAATGGGGGAAAGGCGAATTTTTTTACACTACACATTTATTGTTTACAAACTTAAAATGCACTGAACACTAAAACCAACTTTACTGCGATGACGTTACGTGGAATTGACGGATTGATTGTTTGACAGTCAAACAGCGGAAGTGGGCGTCATTTTGGAACTGTTATTCAACCGATAACAACAAAATTAGTTTCACTATTTCGAAGCAACACTTCCCTAGGTGTAGCAACTTTATATTTTTATTATCTTTAGAATTTAATATTATTTTAATTAATTTACGTATCAAGGTTTAGGATTCATTTAATTTCAATTTAGGAAATTAAACACAATTTTAGTCGTTCAATTTAACAAAAACTTCAAAATTTTGCGCTGTTATTCAAGTTTGAAAATTTGCCAGTTGCTCTCAACTCACGGAACACGAATAGACTAATGTGGCCACTTGGCTGAAATTGCGGTTACCCCCATACACAACATACGAGTGTGCGAGATTTGTTTGTGTTTGTTTACTGCTATTTCACTGAACATCGAACACTGAACGAAAACTGTTACCGAAGTTAAATTGCGCCCGAATTGCGGCCCCCTCTATCAGCCGTTTTAGCTTCTGCTGCTCTCATGGTAAAACTGAGAAAGGAAATTCAAAATAAAATATGTGAAAAAAAATTAATATTAGTGAGATGCGGCAGGTCTTTTGTTGTTAATTGTGTTTCGTGAAGTGTTTCCCAAACGATTTTTTTTATCAACACATAATACATGAATTCTTATAAAATTTTTTGTTTTTTAACCTAGGAATTGCGTTAGCGAGAGCATCAATCTGCTATTTTTAACAAATGAAAATTAATTGAAATTATAGGTAAATATGTATGTATATAATATCACAAAAAAATTGAATGCTTCAAATTTTAAGAAATTCGAAAACACCTTGGTAGGGAATTTGAGTTTCAATTTGAGTTGAATACATATTAAATAAAAGTCGCTTTAAAAGAGTAGTTTGTGGGAATTAATATTTTTTAATGCATAGCAAACAATGTGCAATTTAAATGAACTCAGTAATCAATGTTACACAAATTATTTTTATTTATATGTTATCAGTTTTAAAACAACGCAATTAACACTCTGATGATAGAAATTTCAATAAAAATGATTACTTAAAATGTTAATCGCATTTTTATATTTTTAGACTTACATACATACATAATTAGTTTAATTTATTTTATTGTTTATTTATATATTTTTTTTGATTAATTGTACTAATACATAATTCAGTGTTCCTTTTGTAAAAATATGAAGAAATATTTATTTTCAGTTTAATTTTTTAATATTTTTACTAATATGTGCGCGTTGAATTTATATTTATTTGCAATTTTCGAACCTTAGATGGTTACCGGTTTAGATATAATGTATGTATGTATGTACATAAATTTATAATTGTACCACGAATTTTGTCTTATTTCAATTTGGCTTCAATAGTATTATTCACAGGCATATACGAGTATGTATATTCTTTCTTGTCAGCCCCCGAGCTCAAACTTCAAATTTGACTGAAACCAAATTACGAGTATGTTGATTTGGGAAACGCTTCAAATTAAGCAATTGCAAAATATAAAACACGTAATAAAACACAGTATAGCCCAAAATAAATACAAGAGCAACAGCTGCTTACACAAACTCACACTGTTGTAAGCTTGGTTTACGTACGTCATCTTGTAGTACACATGCATTATGTATGTATATATAAGATCTTGTATATATTCGCTCAAGTATCTGTACATTGTACTGCATAAGCCATGGAAATTTTATTCAACAGAGTACCAACAACAAAAGCCTTGCTTACGTTACGCTCAAGTGACTCATTGCACACTAAAAGCATTAAAAAAGCACAAAAGAGAAAGACGTTGAAGTCCGAAAGAGAGAGTGAACGTTTTGTTTCGTTTTGTTTACTCTGCCAACTATTGTTACGATGTGATGAATGTAAAATAATAAAGTTTACTAAAAAGTACAAAATGCATAACCAAACGTATCTTTCTGTCTTTGTATATTGAATTGTTTTTTTACGAGTTATATGCATATATCGCATACATATATGTACGTATGAATATACATATGTAAATATGTATGACTATACGTTCGTGCATATGCATATCTTAAAAATTTTAATTGACGAATTTTTAGCTTTTTTTTTTTCGGAGAAATGATCATTAAAAACAAAACATTTAAGACACGAAATAATTAGCAACCAAGCTGACTTGATTTAAAAATAATCAAACTTCCAAACATACAGAATATGTTGAAGGTACATGACGATTTCAATAAAAGCTAAAAGAAATAGTAGAGTACAGACAAAGAAATTACGAAAACAATAGCTCAAAAGCTTCAATAGCAACGATTGGCCAAAGAAATTATTGTTTGTATCTATAAATACATATGTATGTACGACCGAAATTCACTATTGTTCATGAATAATTTTTAATGAGCCTTTGAAATAGAAAGTGTTTTTACTTTTATCTGTATATGTATGTCTGACTGTCAGTCTATAATATTACGAAAGTCAAAAATGAAAATTAAAAGAAATTAGATATTATCAACGATGATTTGATGCCTTTGGTCTTGCCAAGATAAATTTAAAGTAATCCTCTTTTAGGCCAAGACAAAACTGAATACATTTTCTCTGAACGTGTGCTCAAACTGTTTATGAATTGTATTTCATTTTCTCACTTATTAACTCTTAATGTTTATATTTTCAATTAGTACATTATGCCCATTCTTCCCCTCTAAACATTCAAAAGCAACGAAAGTGTAATAAATCACATGACTGAAAAAAGCAATACTGCATTTCATTTCTCAAAAAAGATGTTTACTTTTTACAATTGGAAATAAAAAATATTGAACAATTTACTTTACTCACAATTATTAGAAGACAACAAGTAAAATATGTAAGTCAGTGGGGAAAACTATAGTTAAATAGATAGATACATATGTACATATACGAGCACAAGCAAATACATTCGTTTGTGCATATAACGTTCGCTGGAAGCGCGCATCTAATAAGTACATACAGTTTTTAAAATGCATTTGTACATACATATGTATGCATGTTTACATACAAACACATGTTCGTACAAGTTAGTGTCAACAAAGTGTCTTTCACTTTCACTACACCTTATGAGGTCTATTCGGATTCGAGGTTTATAACTACAATAATTGAAATTTTTCCAGTAGCTTAGAGATAAGAATTCGAATACTTGTATACATAAGTACATACATAAGTCTGTACATATGTATTGTAAAAATGTTGTCCGAGACTTGGCTTGAAATGATAAATTGTGAATTTCGAGCTGCTAAAATTAAAAATTATTGATTACGTTGTAAATTTTCGAAGAATTTCTTCAAAAATGGATTTATACCAATTAAGGCAAAAATGGATTTAACGCAAAAACATTACGTGAAAATTGTCACGACACTCTTTCTTAAAAAATGGAAATTACTGACAAGTAAAAAATCCACCACGATAAAATTATTTTTATTTACTTTTGAAAGAAATACAAATGGTTTGTTTGGATCAGATAAGAATATAATAAAAACAATAAAAATGTATAAATACTTGTTAAATATGTTTGTATTTTTTTTTATTTAAAAATATACTTCGATTCTGTTCTTATTTGTAAAGTAATGGTAAATGTTTTTAATGAGTGCGTCAGCCCTTTAAGGTGTATGGTATAAGATACAATTTTAAAACAGAATTTGAGTGTCTGGAACATTGGCTATTGTTACGGAATAGCGACAAAAATCTAAATTTTAAACTCTCTCTCTCTCGGTTCAGCTGGGTGCTAGGGTAACGATCCTAGCAAAAGTTATTTTAATAAATTCATCTGGTTTAATAAAGCAACATCAACAAATTATTATAATTAAATAAACTTAAAAAATCTGTTGGCAGTTCTATTTCACGGCATTATTATTAATAATTTATCTTATTAAGGTAACCAATATTGCATGTATATTAAAAAAGTAAATAAAAGATTAACGGCTGTTAAGTTTTGTATCTCAAAGTTAGCACTGTGATAGCAATTCACAAACTGCTGGTAACTTTATATATTTATATATATATGTAATTGAAAACTTCAAAAATGTGTATGTGACAGTACTTTCAGTCAGGCCTTTAAGTTGTTCTATACTGATTCATTGGGATTCCGAACTTAGCACTTGAGCTACAGACTAGATGATATGAGCTGAAAACCACATTCACAATATTCATTTTTATGATTTTTAAACCTTTTTCTTCTATGTCATATTTCGTTATATATGTATATTATTAAGGATTTGCTTTCATAGGATTGAGTCACGACTTATGTAAAAAGAAGTTCTACCGAAATTTATTTCAAATTACTTGGAATGCAAGTATTTACATAAAGTATATATACGCTCTTATGTAAATCTTAGTTTTTCTAAATAATGTGTAACTTGTATTGAATAACGTTCTAATTGAGTGTGATTAATTAAAATTTTTTTGTGATCGCCAATATTTGCGAAGTACTCAAATGAGAAACAGTGTGATCCGTTAAATTCTACATATACCGCTTTACATTTGAGATCTTAAATTCGATTTCCAATTTATGTACTATTATGCGATAGTTTTTAAATGAGGAAAATTCGGCTTGGAAACGGCAGCATTAAACATCAGTTGATTTGGTGAAAACAACGTTGATCAGGTATGTGGGACTAATCTCACATATCCAAATCTAATAACAACGCAGCGCAGATTTGCTCGTTTTGTAAATAAATTTTTTGTTGAATTTTATATTGAAAGTTCAAAATGTATTTTTTTAAATGAAAATATAGGCTGATGTTGCTTAACCGCCCAAGGTAGTTCTCACTGTATTAGAAAATGCTTATAACAGTTTAAATTATTATAAATACTTTATTTCAAAGAAATCAGAAAATTGTTTGTGTGAGTTGCTTTAATTTTAATAAATTGTGGTTAAAGCGAATCTGGTTACAGCCCAAACAGTATTGTATTGTGCACTACAATAAGACATCCCCTGTAATTTTTTTTTTAAAAGCTGTTACAGCATTGCCATCTCTTCCAATCCATTGTACTTCATCCTTGGTAATTTAGATCTCAAAAGTAAATCATTTAAGATATTCATATACATACTATTTATGAATTATATTGAGGAACATAATATATAATAAGTTTAATGAGTTTAGTCTAAAATTGTGTTTTGCTGATATTCTGACATTTAGTTTTATATTTCGTTGCGAAAGAGTCTTTTTATTTTATTTAGATCTAATGTGGTTTTCGTTACGGAAGTGTGTACTCCTTCTGGAGCCGCTGAAAAATATGTTTACTATTGATGAAGACATAATTTCATTATGCAATTGTTTTTTTTATATTATTTACATATGAGCAAAGAAGTATTCATTAAAACGGACTAATTTTTTGAGTAAAATAGAGATTATAATGTGGTAAAATTAGAATTTGTTAAAAAGACGTGATATTTGAAAAACGAGTATACATCAATGTTTGACGTAGTGCCAAAGACATGATGCAAGTGCTAAACGGTAAACCATTCCTCACTAAGCCATTTAGCACATTTACGACACAAGTTTGATTGTCTGTAAAATAGAAGAAACTTAGCACATAGCTAAGGCCTTAGGTGTTGTCGGAACGGCCATATTTTGAAATATTAAATTTGAATTTATTAATATTTGAATTATTCTATTTGACGAAAATATTTTCACTCCGAGTTCATTGAAAATAACTTAGAACTTCTTGTGCAAACGTACTGAATATTTACTGTATATGTGCATTGCATTTAAATTTCAATCTTTGATAAATTTAGTAGGCTTCTAGGTTTTTGGGCCTGCTGACTACAAGCAACAGCAAATCGAAACTAGATAGAAATTTGTTACTGACGTCATAACAAATATTTCCACTTAGCAAAGCCACGATCGAGCAGCGAATCACATGAACCACCTTTCCAGCTGCGAACTATTACTCGAATAGCAATGTGTAAAATACCAGTTCGTGGTGCAGCTCCTATTTGCGCTGTTTGATAAGTTTTTTATTTCGTTTTTTGCTTTTTTGTATGCAAAGTTGATAGTACGGGTATTGCAACAATTAAGTTGGTTAAGTGTGTCTCAATATAAAAATTATATTTTAGTTTATATACCCTACATACCAGAAAGTATGTACATATGTACATACATACATACGTATTTGAACATACATTTTCAAAAGTTGTTTGTGCCAAAACTTCAACTTCAATGAATTTGTTCTATGTATGCGTGTATTAATAATGCTACAATTTATTAACAATTTACTATTTGAAATGTTCTCAGTTTTTAAACACCACGCCCAGTTCTAGTTCTTATATTTGACATTTTGAAAGCACCTTTATCTATGTATATTCGTATATGTATTTAGTCGTACATATTTATATGCATGTACATACTTTCGATGTCAAAGTTCTGCAAAGGGCTATTATCCAGCAGGCAGTAGACAAACGACACAGTTAAGTTTACGAAACTTAAAAAAACAGATATAACAAATATACATACATACATACATACACGCATATTATGTATGTAAATTGTTACGAGCATGAGTTGTAAGTATTGCGCCTGAATTTCGTTTCTTTTCTTTTCACCGCGCGTCCACCTGTTTTTCTTAAGTCTAAGCATTGTTACTTGCCCATGGACTACAATAAAAATTATTAAGTAACTACATATGCACAACATATTTGTTGTTTTTTTTTATCTTTACGCAAAGCTTCAAATTGTTTAATATCAACGCAAAAACTTTTGAACGGGCTGAGTTCGAGATCATGTTTTCAAGTCGTTCGTCTATTTGTGTTGAATGAATAGCCTAATGAATAGCTCAAAGAAAAAATGCTAAAATAAACAAAACACAAGACACAAAATTGGAAAT
>JXPL01016746.1:3093-16297 GCA_001015235.1 Sphyracephala brevicornis | reverse complement strand
TCTAACGGATCAGGAGTTGAGAAAGTATGAACTCCGTCTCAAGGAGCAAAGGTCATCTTTCAACTGTGCTCATGACAAACTGGAAGAACTAACGTTTCATGAAACTGGCAGCCAATTGCGCGAGGACTTCGACCAAGTAATAGCTGAATTCAGGNGAACTCCGTTTCAAGGAGCAAAGGTCATCTTTCAACTGTGCTCATGACAAACTGGAAGAACTAACGTTTCATGAAACTGGCAGCCAATTGCGCGAGGACTTCGACCAAGTAATAGCTGAATTCAGGATAAACATACAAGACCAAATCAGCTAACGGAACTCTCAAATTCCAGCATGTTCTACTTTCAGTCCTGAATCAGCGGTAGGCCAACAACACATTTGTGACAAGCTCAAAGTCCATGCTCCTAGAGTGGATATGTATATTATATATACATATACATATAATATATATGTATATTATACATAAGCATATTTTATAATGCGTGAAAATGCTAAAAAAAAACGACTTTTTTCATAAATTTAGTATATAAAGCTTTAAGTATGACCATGGATAAAGCACTTATTTTTAGCAGAATAGCATTTTCGCTGAAACTCCAAGTACAACTCGATAACTTAAAATTAGAGAATTAGCCTTCGTGATAGAGTTTTAGCGAAGAGTGAATCAGCATACGGCTGCTTGTTCTATAACAAAATCACTTCAAACGAAATCGACGATGTAATATGTGCAGTAATACCCGATGACGACGTCGATAAGACTGTGTCTGATGCTGTAACGAAAAGTATGACTCTAAATTCACCAATCACAACATACTGAAAATATTCTAACCGATATCTAGTTAAGTCTCCAACACATTTATAGGAAACAATGGAAATCCCTTATACAAAAGACAATCAGCAGATGGTGGTGAATTAGTAACCATATAAATGCGAATCGCCTTTTCTAGCAAAAATATACAATAAATATTCCACACATAAAAGTGGAATACTGTAACTCCGTCAAATTGATGAAATACGTTTGTAAGTACATGAATAAAGGCGACGACCTGGCAATTTTTGGTGTGCAACTAGAAAAAGTGATAGGAATGCGGTTATACTTATGGATGAAATCATACAGTATCAGGCTGGAAGATACATAAGCAGCAATAAGGCTGTGTGACAAATTCTTTAACATCTTATACATGAACGAAGTCCAGCTGTTGTTCACTTAGCAACACATCTAAAAAATGGACAACGCATTTATATCATAGCTGCAAATGTGCAACAAATAGCCCTGATTTAACGGCTACAATATTAACTGTTTTCTTCGCATTATTTTGCATTCGAAAGTGCCTACATATTATATTACACTCGGAATGCGAGTAGAAACTCATTTGAAGGAAACAAACGATGATAATCGATGGACAACCTAGCATATTTCAAGAAATTACGTTAGGCAGACTACACACCGTGCATCTAAATCAAGACTAATTCTTTTTTCTTTGCATGCTTTTGGCAAATGAGCCCGTCCAACATCTTTCCAGTTGGAACCGACTAGTACACAGTAATGACGCGTGCAACACGTCACATCCAAATCAAATTCTTGCGTTATTTGCAATCATATTGACCGCCTGCTCTACTTTAACAGTGTTGTGGACGAAATATGAATCGCAGATGGCTGAAGATATTTTTTGTCGAATAAACGACAAAAATTCAAACATGAACATTTCACAGCAGAAATCTACATCGAAGCCTTGTAGATGATTTGCAGATTTGGATTTAAAAATCGCGAACAAAGTTCTCAATCAATTGGGAATGTTATCACCGACTCGATCTGCTGCTGCTTTGTTCGATGTAGAATTGCGTCCTGAACAAAATTACAATAGAATTGGTTTATGTCGTATCTGCAATCAAATATTTCAATGCTAATGCTTGAGTAAAAAGGGATTCAATATTAAATAACGCAAACTATCAATATAGGGGTTTGAGATATACTCCTATTCTTCTTAGATGCACCTGGAGGAACTGGTAATACGTTGCTAATTAATTTGATTCTGGCTGCAATTCAATCTCAATGTATAATAAATAACGTATTCTTAGCTCTTACGATATTCTTTCCCAATATTCCAACCAATTATAAGAATAACAATTGGTTGAGCGAATGTACTATTCTTGCCAACAAGAACAATGATGTATTAAAGTCTAATATTCAAAGCCAGGCAGTCACTCTATCGCCGATTAATTATACAATAAATTTTTTGGATTCACTCGATCTGCCTGGTGTAGGGTATGATGCGTCTATTAGATTTATTTCTGAGCAGGATCACTAAGTAGTGTAGTAGAGACGTACCTTTAGATTTTTGGTGTATTATAGCGCACCACGCTCTAGAATATGGCTAATAAGACAAAGTGTCGAGATAATGAAAAGAAAACAAAAGCGTGACGCTTTAGTTAGTTTGTCTTATCAAATCTGATTTTATTTATGAAATTTCTTGATTTATATATGATTTTTACAAATATTTTCTTAATGCTACTTCCCATTATTTTCATACTCCCCTTCCATCTTTTGTCTTTCACTTCGATCGTCAATTGATTACATATTACAGACGATCATAAATTAAAGTATTCCCACCAAGGAATCGAATATGCCAAGAACAACAAGTGAACCAAATATTAACTTTGAATATTTCATTGACACTTAGTGTAACATAACATGCGCGTCCGTTTGTTGTCACATTTATTTATGTCTATGCTTGTGCGTTATATTTATCAACTGCACAAGTTGAAAGAAAAATAATTTATTTTAAATATGAGTACTTGGAATTTTGCATACTTCAATTTGGTGATACTAATTTAAAATTAGAGAATTTAGTTTGTATATGAAATATGTCGTTTGTGGCAATAGTGGCTTTATAAGTTCACTACATATGGAATTAGTGACTTTGCAATTACACTACACTGGGATGCCATGTGGCAATCTGATAATCGACGTGTCAATTATAATGTTGTGAAATATCAACCTGCCAAATCCTTGCAACGACTCAAGGCATGCAGTAAATAAATAAACGAACAATGTCTCATTCCTCGCATTCCAATGATTCCAACGGATATGCCATTTCAATTTAAGAGATTGCAATTCTCAATTCGATATGCGCTTGCAATCAAAACTATCAATAAAGCTAAGGGACAATATTTTGCAATTACTTCAAATGAAATTTCAGCTGAAATACCAGATGAAAGACTTGATCGAGAGTTGTTTATTGTCGAAGTAAATAAGATGGTTCATGGTCCATGTGGGAAACTCAACACCAATTCTCCATGTATGGTTGACGGTAAATGTACAAAGTGATATGTTGGAGCCTTGATTTCGGATACCGTCACTGGTACCGATGGTTACCCGCTATATCGTTGCAGGTCAGTTGATGACAATGGTAGATTAATAATAATTAGAGAAACTAAGACATTCTGGTTGACAATCGTTGAATCGTGCCATATTCACTCTTGATATCGAAAATGTTTAAAGCCCAAATAAATGTTGAATATTGCAATTCGGTTAAATCTATTAAATATATTCGTAAGTATGTGAATAAAAGTAGCGATGTGGCTGTAGTTGGAGTTGCTGACCCAAATAGAGAAATTGTCGGTATTTCGGAGTACTCCTACTTTTGTTGAATGTTATACGGCGGCATATCAGGTAAATCTAATGAATTTAAAAATTCTATGGGATAATTCACTACATCCTCTTCATCCGTGTATAGATCTAAACCGCACAATTCAAAAGTTTGACCCTGAGCTTTGTTGGTGGTGATTGCAAACGCCAAAGGAATTGGGAATTAAAAATGGCATAACTGTTGGAATCAGTGAAGAACTTTACGAAGAAGAACTTGCTTCTAGCATTGACAATTTTATGTTGCGTGTTCTAGACTCGTAAGCCAGAGAATCTCTGTATCTGCATAGACAATAGAGTAACAAAAAATATTGTAGTCCCCCAAGCATTGTGAAATTAAACAATTTGTAAATGACTACTTTCTTTTTTCTCTCCTTTCCATTTAATCCGACTAAGACAGCAACGCGAGGGGGTAAGGCTTGTGTATACATAAAAAAGTAAGTAAGTGTTTTAATAGCCAGTCATATGCAGATGCAGTTAAAGTGAATGCTCAAGTTAATTGAATTTAAACTTACTCTAACATGTTGTCAGAACGCAATAAACATCTTAATTGGGGAAGATAAACACAATACTCACAAACTACAACTTTACAGCAATGCAGCCAGTACATGAAAAGTACTTTAGCAATTTTCAACTGTCTACAGGAAGGCACAATTCATTACTTTTTTTTTATTCTATTTATTATTCTATTCAACATCATATTTTCCTGAATATGGTTTAAATTAACAATTACAGTAGTACAAATATAAAGAGTTCAGTAGAGACTACGATCTGTAGCCCAGAAGAACTAGTGACGATCGGAGACACTTGTACCTAAAATAGATAAAAACACATATTTCATCATAATAACAATTATAAATTATATATTCTAGTATAGTTATTTATTAAAAGTTGCAATTTAATTATTAAAAAAAATATAGAATTTCTTAGCAATGCAATGTAAAGACCAAACTAACTTATAATTAAGTCAAACTCCAAGATATTTATAGAAAGCCCCAAAATCAATCACAAAACAATAAGCAGAGTATTGCACATTATTAATAAATGTTAAGTCATTATTCTCTAAACTACATGAGGAACATAACTTAGGAAATTTACTACAATAAGGTCCATGATAGTGTATTTAGTGAAGAGGTACTTCATACCAGAGATATTAAAAGACACGAGTTTAGTTTTATCACTAATGACAAGTCTATGCGACTTTGAACCATCTACTGAATAGATGCACATCATGATTCAGATCAGAGAACAAGTTATTTAACCAAAAAGTCCACTCTTCAATAACAATAAAATTTTATTGTTTCTCTGTTTACAATTGCGTTTTTGCATTCATAATAATATTCATAGCAAACCTCCTTCTGAAATTTCTTGTTTTTTACTTTTAGCAGATATGACAAGGTACAGCATATAGTTGTATTCCAAAGTAGTGAGTTATTCGAGCTGTTTTAAAATTAATCAAGTATTTTACGAGACGAATTTGTATGAGCTAAACTAGCACTATACAAGTACTTAAGCTGCTAAACAGCTCGAGGCAGTTAAAAAAGCAGATTTATGAGAATATGATTTCTGCCATTAGTGTACATTGATCTTATCACTTGTCTGACAAAACTATTTTACTGCAGTTCAGATTTTTCTTTTTATATTTGGTGTTTATGCTTTTGTAATAGCAACTATATTGTTAAACTATTTTTGCGGCTTATAGTTTAACAACTTTATGGATAGTTTAACTTCAAAGCAAAGGACTTGAAAACAATATAGAACTTCGACAACCAATATTTTGTATTTTTCTAATCAAAGGAATCATTAGCTAGAATTGATCATGAGAAAGCATTACCATTTGCTTCTTATTCCACTAATGTTTTCCAAACCTCTCCTTCCAAATACTTTTATTGATATCGCATTTCAATTTGACCTTTCCATTTAGTGAAATTTTACTTGTGAATGTATTAATTTTGTTATCGGCTGCAGTGTTGGTTTAATTTTCTTCGAACTGTTTTATTTCCAACCAGTCCTCTTGCCTTCAACACCCTTCGTTTTAATGCAGAAACAATCATTCTAAAGTGGGTGCACGCATGGACTAAGCTTTATTGGAGCAAAAATTCCACGTGTTTGCTGGTTCATGAAATAATTATCTTTGTGTATTACAATTATATGATGAAATATAAAATTGTATAAATTTTTACTAATTTCATATGTAAATTTTTAGGTCGTCCTGATCAAGTTCACAATTGTACAACAAGTAATATTTCTGTAAATTCTTTCACCGTATCATGTACTGATGGATTCAATGGAGGATTACCCCAATTATTCATTTTGGAATTACAGGATTTGTATATAAAAGTAAGTTAAAAAAATAATAACATATGAATGAAAACAAAAGTTAAAAATATTTGATTAAAGAAATGTTATATACAAATGGAATAATGCTAAATCAGTTTAAACTTTTAAAACAGTTAAAGAAAACAGCCTATTAAATTCAATGGAGCATTTCTTTACTTTTAGGTATAATATTAAATTCAATGGAGCATTTGTTTACTTTTAGGTATAATGGTATTATTCCGAATTCTTTTTCAGTCTAATGATCTAAAAACAAAAAAAAAAACCTTGATAAATATATAACTTCCAAAATTCTAACATGAAAAGTCATTTCCTACAATGTATCTGAAAAATTGTTTTAAGTGTACTTTTCAACACATTATTGATAATTTTAGAAATACAGCTTTTCTTAAATCATACATAACATTATTTCTTCATCTGAAATATTTATTCATAAATGTACATACACTACGTTTCAAAAGTACCCGAAATTTTAAATAAAAAACAAAAGGTAATCTTAATCATTCAAATTTATTTTGTCTCTATTCAAATTAATTCGCTGCTATATTCTTACGCCTGCGCTTCAACTAGTCCTCGAAACACTTTTTATAAGTTAAAACCTGAATGCCCTTCGTCGTATATTCTTGAATTTAAGTTCAGGAAATAAAAAAATAATATGATACAATATGTCTGCGATGTTCGTTAAATGTTTGATTGCAAAGTTACGAACAATCATGGCTGTAGGAGCCGGCGCTTTATCGTAATGCAAAATCAATGAGTTTCTCGTTAAAAATCCGGCCGTTTGTGACGGATCACAATGAAAAGTGCCTTGATTTTGAACTTACTTTGACGTAGCCTTTTTAGCTTTGACTCTCCTGAAAAGACCTATTCGGGTGCTCTGATTGCTATGTTTCCACGTCGTACTCGTCGACCCATGCATGAAATTCAGATCTTTTGGAACGAGTCGAAAAGACTGGAAAAGGCGCGCGTCCATTTGCGAAGAATCAGTAAATATGCGGTGTGTCATTGTTGCAGATATGCCGATGTCGCTGGCTAATTCGCTTCACTTTATTGACATTTATTGATTACCGTCAAGCGGATAAAGTTGATTGATTTGAATGATTTACCCAATTCGTTTTGGACATACAATTATTTATGAAAACCTTCTGCAACGTTCTCAGCGTTTCGGAATAAGAAATTTTACACAGACTTTAACATGCGATCGTTGCTCAACATTTTCAGCTACAATAAAATATTAGGCGACCACAAAAATTGTTTCACACAAATGTTAATTACTAACAAAATACTTGACATAAGTATAAAGGTTTTGCCTATCCGAGTTTGGGGATGCAAGGACTTGGCGATTAACTCCTTATTCTTTCAGCCGCAAGGCTTTGTTTCATTGGCGATTAACGTCTTTTTCTTTCAGCCGCAAGGCTTTGTTTTATTATTGCCTCAATTCAAATAGAAGAGAAACTACTTTGTTCAAGTTGAATCTGAATTTTTATTTAACAATGTTGCGTTATTTATACAAATTCTTTGAGTNTTTAATTTATATTTAATTATTTCTGCTTGCAAGTGACAAACTCAAGTGCATTGCTCTTGCAGCGGTCTTCTTACAAAAATTGTTTGCATTGAATTATGCCGTAAACAATGCTTGATTTTGTTTATTGCTTTGCTTCGTATTTGGTTTCACTGATTATGTAGTGAACCCAAAATAAAGCAATCGCAGCATTTCGGTAGGTCAGTGCTAGCATATTCAATATGTGCACTACATAAGTTAGGCTTTTACCACTTGCCAATAATATTGTTACGAAACAATAATTTTTGAAGTATCTTTATCGTGATATTTTCATATGAGATTTTCCTGGTACGTTTGTGACTTGTTTGCTTTGTTATTGCTTTTGTTCAATCTAAGTTTTGTGTTTGTGTTCGTTCGAATACATATTTTGCAATTGGATATGTTTACAATAAGATCTTTGTCTGTGTTTGCTTACTAAAAAATTTTAATATTAATCAATTTTACAATTTTTAATTGAAAAACAAAATTATTTTTTCTGACTATTTAAATTATATATATATATAATATGATATTATAGTATCACATAAATGTAAAAAGTGTTGATATAGTATAATTAAAATTATAGTGTTGGTTAAATACTATCTGACAGTTCTTAAAATTAATAACTTTTTTCTATCGAATTCTCTCGTATTTTTTAAGCGCTTTATTATTATTGGGCCTCCCAATATTTGGGAAAATCGATTTTCCATCATGGGGGAAAACCCAAAAAAAAAAAGGTGTTTGTTGAAATCGCTCCTGAATTCTCCAATTTGGCCACCTCTTAACCAACAGACCCTAAAAATTTAATCGTTTTCTCAAAAAATAATGAAAAACCTTTCACTGTGCAGAAAGCTCTAAAAATTATAAGCATATTATCAATAACTATTCTAAGACACAAATACCTATTGCTACTCCTAGAAAACTGCGCAATCGCAGAAAAATTCATCAGTTTTTGGGATTAATTACACGGCCTAATCCAAATCGAATGTAAGCTTCACGATTCGCTAAACTCAACAAGAGACACAACTTTCCAGTGCCAACTACTGTGTCTCAACAACGTTCCAGAGGATGATACATCAATAAGTTGAAATTATGAGGTGTAATTGATGTTTACAAATTCATCAAACTAATTGATGGTATTTGCAGATCTATTGGTGTAGTTCTCATATCATTTAACTTATAAAATCTTCAACAAAAGTTGACATAACTTGGAACTCATTTAAAGTACGGGAATTCATCCCAAATTCAATGAGATGCAAAACTTGTCACATCTGAGGCACGCCGCAAAATGGAAAAACCTCCAAAGCTGCGTGAACTGCAGCCTCTTCTATACTCACCCGTTCCCTGCACTCGCACGGAATGCAAGAACTGCAATGAAGAGCACGCGCCATCTTCACGATTATGCCAAAAATTCATACAACAGAAAGAAATATTGAAGATCACAACAAATAAGAAATGCATCTAGAAAGAAGCAAGAAACATTTACACCGCCCAATCTTCTTCACCCACAAGTATCAGTTTCGCATCAGTTGTAGCGAATATTTCCCCGATGAATGAAATCAACAAAAATTAGCAGATGAAATCAACAAAACTAATACCACCAATACCACCAAATCCACATTCAAATACTGAAAAACATAAAAAAAAACATGAACTAAAAATGTATTTTTCAATCTACAGACATCAATCAATCAACAATCAAATTCAATAGTTTCAGCAGTTAACCAGTCCGATAATATTCTGTAGGAATTTATACTTCCGACCGATGAAGAAGATATTATCAACCAGTCACTTTAGACTCAAAAGTAAAATTACTAAAAATAATTTAATAGCTTGTTGTAAGTAACTAATTTCGTATTTACTTATTCTAATTAACTTTTTAATTAAATCCTTTTTTTCTTCTACTCTTTTGTATTTTAATAATATTAAATAAGTTTATAATTTTACAATGGAATATAAACGTTTACACAAACAACTATACGGAATTTGAACTTCTAATCAATAAAGTTCTCCTCTCTCGCGGTTGAAATTGATATAGAACTAAAGATCACAATCATCTCCATTTACATTTCCTCTCAGCAAAATCCACCCTCACGACCTCCACTCAATCCCCAACCAGTTCCGTACCCCGATCCTACTTCTGGGTGATCTTAACTCCTGAACACCTCTCCGAGGCTGTAACTTTGAAGGTAGTAACCTAGAGAATTTTTGACTATCTACCGACCTCATTGACCGCAATAACGGAAAGTGGAACTTTGTCTTACATGTCGATGTCTCCCTCGACCACTTCCCAATCTAAATTTTATTTATGAGCTACAAATTGCCCATCCGAACAGAACAAAATTTATCACCGACGCTGCCAAATGATAAAAATTCCAGTACATAAATAAATTTAAACATACACTGTCTTAAACAAACCTCATTGCCTATTAAAAAGCCAACGCAGCTTTTAGATTGAAATCTACTGCTTCCAAGAGAACCTGCTTTGAAAAGGTTATTAATAATATAAATCCGAAGAAGCTTTGGTCAGATATAAAGTTTCTCTACGGTTTAAAAACTCACTTATCCATTCTCCAACTTACTAATTCAGAACGCCCTACCTAAATTGCCAACTATTCTCTGTCCAACTTCTCTGATAACACTGTTGAATCAAAATTTTCCATTCTCTTCAATACTGAAAATCCCTCTATCCCCAACCTATGTTACAGACAGTGCTGCCTATTCTTGCCAGTCAAAATCATTAAATCTAAAATCTTAATTCAAGAATATCAGTCCACCATTACATGTGTCAAAGGGAAAACCTCCGGTTTCAACAGAATTTTGTACCCTATACTTAAAAATTTGACACCAATCTTCACAACCAGAATCCTCAATCTCTCAAATAAAATATAGGATCACGGCGTAATACCACAGGAATAGAGATCTGCTACTTTGGTTCCTATCTCCAAACCTAATAAACTCAATACTTTCATAATCTCATTACTCTTGCACTAGCAAGGTACTTCAAAGAATTATTGCTTCTCGATTGATATGGTATTTTGAAAGAACGAAACTTGTGAACCCTAATCAAGTAGCCTTTAAAAAACACAGTGGCACGATCGACACCCTTTACCACTTGGATCACTTTATCACAAATGCTCTTTGCTACAAAAATCACATTCTATTCTCTCGCTCGACTTTGAGAAAAGTTTTGATGGGATTGTGGTTTTGTGACAACAAGCCAAATGGAAAATTGGACCGAAAATCTTGAACAACATTCGTAGTTTTCTATCCCACTGTAAAATAAGAGTTAGAGCAAACGACTTAACTTTAAACACCAAACCTGTTTGCAACGGTATTCTCCAAGGTCCATTCCGTCGTCCTTTTCATTATTAAATTTGATGAGGTCAGCTCGATCACCCAAAACCACAAAAGCCTATTCTTCAGGCTACATATTATAAAATACTTAGCATTCAACCGTTCTTTAGTTCATCCAGAAACCCTAATTGACATGTCCCGTTCATTTATACTATCGAAAATTGATTAATGCCTTTTAATTTATGGACACTGCCATAAAAGATACCTAAGACTTCCGTAAGCTCCTTACCACTCTGCTTTATGAATATTGAATATGATATAAAAAAGAGTTTCTCAACAAGAGGATGGCGCCTTATCTGTAATGACGCATCCAAAACCTACATTAACGTCATTTGCAGTTGTTGACGACAGTGAAACTCCACTACATAAATTTTGTTCAGTATTAACGGCAGAATCAGCAATAATGCAAGCTGCTCTGTACTGTGTCGCATTGAAATACAAAACCGTAATTTACACCAACAGCCAGTCTTGCTTTTCAGCTATCAGTGCCATCAAAAACCAGAGTATCATCCTGAACCAAGTCAGAAACATCTCTACTCTCCTATTTATCCACCATTTATTTCACCCTTGATTAATGAATCTTTCACACGACTTCGACTAGGACACACAATAAGGTATATCCCACAATCATATGCCTTCTAGCTCAACACTCAATCTCTGCCCTTTCTGTCCAGACAATCCGGTATCAATAACCCATCTACTAAATTTCTGTCCACATCTAAGCTCTTTAAGACACAATATTTCTCTAATACTCCCCTTACAGAACTTCTGAAGTTTTAACCCTCAAAAAAATAAAATATACCGATTTCTCAAAAAAAAACAACCCATTGATCCGCATCTAAGATCTAATAGAACCAACCAATCTATTCCACACAACCATTATTAATTGATGTATATAATAAAAATATATAAAAGGATAGTTAAGCTGAGTATCCACCAAGCGAACATTTTGCACGCAAGCTGCATTCGAGCATGTTCATTCTTATTGTAGACGTTGAGCGCGTTCTGATTGAGAACAAAACAAAAACTGTGCGCTTTCACGGTCTACACCAAACCTTCAAGAAAAAAGCATTTCTCGTGAGTAAGAGACCGGAGAGAGTCTTGTCTTTTGCTCTCTTACGTGTTCGCGAGCGTGCTTCTTGTTTCCCAATACAATGCAAGCGCACATATTGTATGTATAGTATTTAATGTTTTTCAGTGTCAAATTAAAAATGAATGCGGAATGTGATTGGCAGTATGTGATGCTTTTAATATTTTAATTTTAGTTGACGTGTGACAATTCATAGTGAATGAAGTGTGAAACTGGTGGTAATTTGAAAAATGAGCATAGTTATTAACTTAAAATTCAATTATAATACAAATATAAACTTACTGGAGAGATTGCGAAATAATAATTTTGGTAAAATATGATTATAGAAATTAAAAAATTAAGAAAACCTACTGAAAGAGACAGTTATAGAAATAAAACCTAAAATAGCAGCTATTCGAGTCATTTAATTTTAATATGTAAATAGAAATAAACGAGATAGAGTCTCAAAATTTAACAACAACAATTTACACATTCAAGATGATTATGATTTAATTTTAAGTAAATTAAACAACAAATTTGAATACTTCACATTTTCTTCAGAATATAAAAAGCCATATAAAGCATTGTTGTTCTGGTTAGAGAAAACTGATCCAATGAAAATCAAAGCTGATCTAAATGAAATTGGACTAAAATGTAGTGATGTCAAATTTGTTGGGATTATCACCGACAAAATAGCACAAAAGTAACGCAATGTTACAATTGTCAGATGTGTGAGCATGGGGCCAGCCACTGCAGTCCAGTGCTGCATGTTCTCGTAATCACAAGAAGGTGAAGTGCAACTCCACAATGGTTAAATGTACGAACTGCAGAATGCCAATAAGGCAAACTCCCTTGTTTGTTCAATCCGTTATGTGCTAAGTAAGGAGCGAATACAGGAACCTCCCAGGACAAAAACAACGACAGATTATAATGGAAACTACAACAAGGACTTCCCCAACAGGCTACACATTGAAATCCCCGTGCCAATAACGCCTGACAAATTGGACGATGTAATGATGTCAACACCACCACAAACAACAACAACATCAACAACAATAGTTGTAATGAGAATTTATTTTCCCTTCAGGAGCTTAAAACTTTAACATTAGAATTGATTACAGGGTTAAGAAATTGTAAAACTAAATCAAATCCTAGTTTATTCAACTAGACTGACTCGGAGGTGTATACTAGTCCCAAACATTTACCCCCTCCGAAAGGATAGACTCCAAGTGGTGATCCCTGGTATCCAAATTTCCTGCTTTC
>JXPL01016551.1:0-11408 GCA_001015235.1 Sphyracephala brevicornis | reverse complement strand
AAAAAAAAAAAAAAAAAAAAGAATGAAGAGTATCAACACAACACATATATATGTATGTAAAGGCATATGAAAAAAAACAGCATAATGAAAGATCATAAGTGTGTGTGAGCAATGACTTTAACAGGGTGCTTTTGCCTTGTCTTAGTACTACGTAAGATAGAGAGAGATAATAAATTCGTACAAAGAGGAAAGAAAAAGCTGATAAAATTCCCGCTCTTTTATTTTTGCTTGAATTTTATTTTTGTTTATGCAATGTGTAGTGGTAGCTTGGTTTATTTTTAGTTTAAACACCTTTTCGCTGTATATTCATTCTGTTGTATTGTTTGTTGCTCTTATTGTTGTTATCCGCGACTTGCATATGTTTTTATTGCTGGAATGTGGAAGTCTTTTAAATACATATTGTCAAAATGGATCATATTATTTTCATATAAATTTTTTGTTAGTTTTATATATGAATATATATATATATATATTAAAGATTAATAAAATAATTATACACAGGTGATACGCAGAATTACTTTGTGATTAATTTTATGTTTATTCTGTACCTGTACTCACTTAAGACTAAATATCTTAATTGAAAGTGCTTATGGCATGAAATATGTATGTGTATTGTTTTACCCCTACATAAATTGCAAAAACTGTGGGAAAGATATTAAAGTTCTAGTTATTCAACTTTCCAAACGAAGTCAATGTTCACGTTTGTAAGTCTATCTGTCTTAAAATAACAAAATTTGCGAATAAATTAGTGAAGACAGTAAACTATTTTCGACTGATCTGACCCCGCTTTTTCTGGAAGCATATAATATTGTGATTTACCATAACATAACATTGCAGCTATTTATGTTCGAACCCAATCTTGTTTAATTAATAAAGTTTTATTTTAGTTCAGACGTATTAGTCTGTAACGTATTTTTATTGCATAATAAATATATANCGTATTAGTCTGTAACGTATTTTTATTGCATAATAAATATATACATATGTGAGACCTATTCAAAATAGAACAAAATTACTTCATATGAAAAAGTTAAAGGAAATATCATAGGGTTGTTCAAAATTACAAACAACTTTATATACGTTGTATAGATGATTACACTTGTCTGAGTGAAACTTAAAATAAGTAATAATTCTGCCAAAACAAGAATACAAAAATTTAGTGTGCAGGCCTTATGTATGTAAAGCCTAAGGCTATATATTCATTAAGCACAGCCTTATAAACATGATGAGTATTATGTACATGTGTACTTCGTAAGGCTTTCTGTCTAAATTTGCAATTCCCCGCTGTCATACAAAACATAAACAATCTTGGTGATTTCTATTCATATTTGTCTATTATACTCATAAATAAATGCTATTTTAATATAATTATCTTATAAAAATAAATATAAAACAGTTCATTATAAATTGTATTAACTTTTTATTATTTCTTTATTTTTGCAGTGTCAAATAATTATTTCGTAATTATGCATTCAAAAACATTTAAAGAAATTTAATAATTCATAAATTTTGTAACCAGTTTGGCTGATAATATAAAAACTACAATACATACATTCATAGAATATAAAAAAAAAGATATTAAATTATACAAAAAACTACACACCAAAAACCAACATTAAAATGTTTTCCTTCCACAAACCACGCGTTTATCGCTCCGCCGAAGGTTGCTGCATATGTCGCGCAAAATCGAGCAGTTCTCGCTTTACAGATTCCATGAAGTATGAAAATGGTTTAATGAAATGTTTTGACTTGAAACTCCCACGTCATGGAGAAATATGTAATGCATGCGTGTTATTAGTAAAACGGTACAAACGTTTGCCAGCTAATAGTACTCGTCATTGGGGACATGTAAGTAAAATAGTTTTTCAAAGCAACATTCTTCTATTTCATTATATATTTAATTAAACAAAAAAAAAAATAATTTCATTTTGATATGTAA
This sequence comes from Sphyracephala brevicornis, assembly GCA_001015235.1. Taxonomy (NCBI): domain Eukaryota; kingdom Metazoa; phylum Arthropoda; class Insecta; order Diptera; family Diopsidae; genus Sphyracephala; species Sphyracephala brevicornis. The sequence goes on along the minus strand of JXPL01016551.1, from coordinate 9,469 downwards.
TTAACAGGTCGTTGATGCACGTGCTGGTCCTGGCACAAAATCATTGACAAAGCAAAAGAAAAGTAGAGAGGAGGATATACCCAGTTCAAGCAATAATTCTACAAAGCAAACGCATAACACCAAATCATTAATACCAGAAAGGTTTGCTAAAATTTTTAAGAAGAACAAAAAGAATAAACCTATTTTAAGTCCAAAAAAAGAGGCAAACAAACGTAAATCCACAAACAGTCAGTCGTGGGAGAATAACTCACTGCCCACATCGCCGGACTCGATTGACAGTGATTACGAAGAGAATCGCATGGATTCAGCAACAGGGACCATTGTGCAATTTCAAACACAAACACGCGCCTCCTCGTACAGAACACGCAGTAGTACGACCAATTCGAAACTACCATCAAAGAGAGCTGGTAGTAAACGCAGAAAATGTGTTTTACCAATCAAAAATCGTCGGCTAACAGATAATGTGCAATTTTTCGATGAAGCTTTATGGCAAGAACGCAAATCTTGTTGTGGCATGATATATGAATGTGGTGAGCTAGCCGGTGCTATATTAATTGATTTGCAATACTATACGCCATGTGCACAGCATCAAAAGAACCTTGCAGTCCATGCTAAGCCATTGCCAACACAGCAGCCCAACAAAATTCACACAAACCCAACATTGGTGCAGTTACCAACTGTAGCAATTACAAAAGCGCCCATAACAAATACGAATCCAACTCCAGTGTTAAAGAAACATCACCTTTTCTACAAAAGACAATCGGAAAGTTTTCCTCACTCCGATGTTAATTTAATTAATTTAAATAATGATAACATGAAATCAACGTGCTTAAAGACTGAGTCTACGCCATTAGCAACAAGTTCGATGGAAATTTCTGTAACACCACAGACAAGTGCCCCAACAGCAGCAAGAACAGCAAATATGACTGTGAATTCTGCAATTGCCATTAACTCTTATATGACAAATGCCGCAATACCAAAACATTCGACTGCTAAAGTCACCACCATACACACTATGCCCACAAATGTTAATAGCCTTGCTAGCGTTGGTCACATGATAACGCCAGCGCAGATTAAAACCCAAAACTACGTACACAAAACAAAGAATGACTCTGGCAAAATAGTTAAACATTCCGTAGAGAAAGTAAGTACAGCAGTGCAGATCAAACCGTCTGACATAGCAGAAATGAAGCACATTATCAAAGCTGTGGACAAATCGTATATTCTGAACAAAAACCATCCGTCTCAGTATGCGAATATAAATGCACAACCGTTAACAACATCGACGCTTGCTGCTACAGCAATCAATCCCCCATCCACTTCACCAGCTACCAAGTTCAGTGACAATTCTTCAGATTCTGGTTTTGATGAAAATATGCAGGATCGCAAATCAGCGAGCCCATTGGTAAGTTTTAAATAGTTTGACAAAAATATATTTATGTAAATTAAACATATTAACTATCTCGTCAAGAAAGTGGCATAATATTAAATTTGAATGTACTAAGATGAAAATATATTATAGTTTTCTTTTATCTCATTAATATATATTTTGAAAAACAAGAATATTTTTTATACGTAATTTTAATATATTTTATTTTTAATTTTATTTTTGTTGTTTTGCAGCAAGAAGATACTGAGAAAAAGATTCTGGCACGTTCAGCTAGCAGCGTACAAACCATGTTTTTGCCTAGTGGCATTCAGTTGAAGGGACAACCCCAAAATTTGCTTCTAGCTGGACATGAGACTGCAGCTAAAATATTACAAAATCGTAAACAACTGCAATTAAATGTAAGTTTAAAACAAAATTAAATTAATTAAATTGTGCAAATAATTTGTATTTATTTATATTGTTATATAGCGTGCTGCCGCCTCTGCAGCCGCAGCCAACATTGCATCAACATCAGCAGCTAGCGTTAAGATTGCACAAATTGTGGGCGGTGGATCTCATTCAAAGTTACGTACAGTATACCATAACAATAGCGCCATACAGCATGAAAACGGTGTAACAACAATTGTGCCAGCCTCATCTCTCGCAGCCACATCCCAAACAGCGGCAATGAACACACTCGCACCAAGCACAGTCACTATAACACCGGCACCACATCCACATCACCAGCAACACATTGCAGCGAATAATATATACAACAACAAAAAATTAGCCATGGCTGCCAGCAGCAGCAGCATAGTACACAATAATAGCAATAGCACTCTTAGCACTCTTAGCAATACTAGCAACTGTAGTAATAGTAGTAGCAACCTAGGTTTGGGTAGTGCACATTTGAATACAATCAATGGTAATGTTTCAAGTCTGAATCAAAAAATTATTTTAGTAAAAACTGCAACTAAATACAATAACAATCATAGCAATATAAACACTGCTGCAGGTACAGCAGCAACAAAAGCAACTTCAACGACGATACCATTAAATCATAGCACTAGCATTTGCAAAAATTAAGTGCAAATACGAAATTAACGTATTTGCAATCTGTTTTAATATTCTATGCAATTTTTATGTTTTAATATGTAATTATAATTTATATGGCCTTTCAGCTGCATTTTGTGTGTGATTTAAAATTAATTTCATTGCATTTTTATTTGTAAACTTATATTGTGTGTAAAAAAACAAAGACTTATATTTTACAGTATGAACTATTGACTTAAAAGTGCAAAGTTATTGTAAATTTAAAAAATACTCAAATTAATTAAAAATGTTTTATTATATACTCGAAACTTTTATTGGAATTACAGAAATGTTCTATCTCGGAAGAGATTTGTGCAATTTTTGCATTCAATATAACTTTACATATTGCAATTGCTCTCTTATATGCCGCCACAGCAAGAAAGCGCCTGAACTAACCTAAATCACTTAAACCGTTATTATGTTTGGTTAAACCTCATTTGCACACAATATTATAGGCTTTAGAATTGTTGCTCAATTTCACTTTTAAGTACATAAGTTTGTAAATTTCATTTATTATTCATTTTTTAATTGCTTTTAACTACATTTAAATATAAAGATAACAAATTTTTATAAAATAAAGTAGAAATAGAAAAAAAACATTTACAATTAGATAACGTTACATATGTTAATAAATTATGTGCTCTTTTATTATTAAAAAAAAAAAAAAAAATTAAAAAAATTGTTGCATTTTATAATCTCATGACCAGATCGTATAAAGTTTAATAAAATTTTGAAAAAATAAATACTTTATATATTTAAAAATTTATTCAAAAATATTGTAAATATGTTAAAAATTTAATTAAATTTCGGAAATTGAAATTGTTTATATTTGATTATTATTATAGAATGAAGAAAAACACCAAATTGTTTTAAAACCTCCTTTTACTTTATTTATATAAAATATATATACATACATACTACATATGTAAGATGACAACAGCATTTTATCTATTATCTATACATATTTGTAACATTTTATAATACTTTTATAATAATTATTATTATTAAGCATTTATATGTTAAATTTTAATCATATTTTACCAGTAGTGACGTAGCTGTAGGAAGACAATGAAAAACTGCATTGAATAATTCAAATTATTTTTTGCCTTAGCAAAACAAAAGCAATTAAAAATATGAAATTAAATAAAATTTTAAAATTATTCAAAATAATACATGCTTTTTTATTGAAACCGGAAAGTTGAATTAAATATTTAAGATTAATTACTAAAACACATTTATTAAATAATAATTCGAGTTCATTTGTTGCAATGTGAAGTAGAAACATGGCACAGAATACCATATACATAAATGGCAGCGTCCACACAAAATTTCGTTTAGCAATATACATTGGCATATACATTGGCATAAAAAGTGTTTAGAGGACTGCTGGCATGCTGGACTCTTACAAAACTTCAAAGGGCTATCATTTCTACGACTACGATTTGCCATGTAGCTACTAGAGACCTGTGGGTATAAACATGGAATTCTGCTACAGGTTCAGATACATATTTGTAAACGTGTACGCACATATGTGAAGAGTATGATTGCGCTTCGTAGTAAGGCATGATTAATAATCGGCATCGTAGTATCACATGATTAGTATCCGTACGATTCTTAATCGACAATATAGCATTTAGTCTATAAATACCACAACTTCGTTTTGATTCATCGAATACAGGGGACTTCACGCAGCCAATATACTGACATAAATACGATATTCAAGCAATTATATTGATCGGTATATTATATAATAAAATATAAGATTAATCTCAATTAAAATGGCATATCGAATTGATTTGATCTTTATTGAAGCTCCGTCGATATATTGAAGGTGTCAATATTTATTGTTCTTGTGAAGAGTATATTGAGCAATATTTTTATCATTTTGCATGTTATCGCTGGCGGTTGCGGTGGAAAAACAAACAAGATAGGCCCGTCTTTAGAGAAAACAAGATCGTAATTGACTTAATATTGTTTCTATATTTTCAAACATATGTGAGTGGCTTCATCAATATTAAGTCTTTCAATTTATTGAACCAATTATTTTAATCCAATATAATTGACCATGTGAGGTCTCCTTAAAAAGTACGTGAAATGAGACACAATAAAAATGTGAATATAATGAAGAAGTATTCACTTGTTTGCCCTTTAAATTGATCCTCCTTTTTTTTTTTAGTACAATGATAAGCCAATCTATCATATCTCTATAAACGATTTAATTTCTCGAAGCAATTCGTTTCATTCTATTAGACTCATAATTTTTTGGTAATACGGAACGAAACATAATAACGTATCAAAACCCGTCAGTTCTATTATGAATGCTAATGTTTACATATCTTTAAATATTTGCGATGTTGCCCTTACGATTACTTACTAGCATTGTTTCGTAAAGTATTCGGCGATTACTAATCGATTACATAACTACTTCCTCGTGCAGGAGTTAAATTAATTTATATCAAGTTCAAAGAATGATAATGCATCTTGGTAATAGACACCCTTGTATCACAAACATTACTATTCGCACAACCGAGGGCAGCATAATTTCTCTGATGTCGATATAATCCCTTTTCTCCACACAAAGACCAGAATTGCCACAGGACATCTATAATTTAAACTAAATGAAACGTTGTACTAACTTAATACCTAACGAATCCAAGTTCACGTTGAAAAAACGGTAATAATCGCCACCACTATCCAGAAAATAAAACAGTGCTCCCATAATGATCATAGGAGCATGGGTAAAATTTTAATTTGTAATCAATTATACAAGTATGTATATATTTCCCTACGTACTATATAACGAATTCTTACCACAGTGACATTTATTTAACAATATTTTTATACTTCGATGTGTATTTTTGATATTGTATTGATTAGACGTAATGGAAACAAAATGTTGTAAAAACAGCATATTTTTATTTATTTCTTTAATGATAAATTAAATAAATTTGTACAAATATTATTTATTAAGAAAAAAAGAGGCGGATTGTAGATTAAAACTAAGTGTGATATAAAGAGTTATTTTTTTCTTAACTAAACCGTAACAGTCATCCCACAGGTAGGATTAATAAATCTAAATTATAATAATGAAAATTTTGTTTTATGAATAAAATATATAATATATTAGTAACTTTTATTAGTCCTTATTCTCAAACATATATGGGTTTATAAGTGAATAAGACCATTTTATTATTTTATTAATTTAAATAAATTAATACTTCAGTGATTATATTAAGAATTAATCGCATTTAATTTTAATTAGTTTTTTACTTAAATCTTTGATAATTTTATTTAAAAAAGCAAAATTAAGATTAATTTTATATAAATCATAAGGCTTATTCTCATAGACTATGTTTATGTTAATTATAGTATGTATATGTATGTATGTATTTCGAAAATAAAACTGTTCAAAAACACCGCAAAAAAGCGGACTCGTTGTTCTTCAAGTCAACAATTTCTAAAGGTTTTTCTGACTTAGATCTGCATCAATATGCACTGACTAAATTTTTTTTGAAGAGTAATGGTCTGTTGTTATGTGTACTGTAGACATAAAGAATGCCTATTTCAGTAATCAATCTCCAAAAGCAATTTATATCTAAATGCCCCACTTAAACACCAACTGAAAAAGACGATGTCTTTGAAACTTTTAATGATTGAACGCTAAAAGAAAAATTTTTGATGGTCAAGAGGGAATTGTTATTACCGCTGAAATTAGAGAGATTGTTAAAAAAAAAAAGGTTAAGAAAAATTCGGCAAATAGTAGAAATCGTAATGATAAGCAGCATTTTAATAAAGCAGCCAAAGACCTGAAGAAACGCCTACTTGAATTGAAATATGAACAACTTGATTATTTTATTCTAAAAATGATGAATTTAGTTTATATAGTTAGTTTTTATGTACATAAAACGTCCCACTAAGAGAAATGTTCCAATAAAAAATGTAAATAAAAGAAAAGCATAAGAGGTAAAAGTTGATACTTCACAACGCGATTTGAATAATTAGTATATATTTTAGACAAATTTACCTTTGCATTTCAACTTTTTTTGCATCTAATATTTTTTGCTATGTTCACAATGCTTACACTCTTACAAACAAACTGATGATATCTGCGTTCGTTTGCATGTTATGATCATGTAAGAACATGTCTAATTTATGTTGCCAAAAGGCAGCGACAGTGTATTTCGGGTTAAGTGCTGCAGTGGGCCTATTTTCATTATATGTGAAATTAATTGATTAGCCATTGATTTATAATATAGATGAATTTAAAATTAAAATTTTTTTATAAGTAGGATGACGACGGTATTCGAGTTGTTATTAACACATCGACTCCATCGCACTGAGGAATGTGCCACAAATATAAAATACATACATATATTATTATATTCTAAGCAAAACACATATATTATTATATTCTAAGCAAAGCTTACACTAAANAATGCTTACACTCTTACAAACAAACTGATGATATCTGCGTTCGTTTGCATGTTATGATCATGTAAGAACATGTCTAATTTATGTTGCCAAAAGGCAGCGACAGTGTATTTCGGGTTAAGTGCTGCAGTGGGCCTATTTTCATTATATGTGAAATTAATTGATTAGCCATTGATTTATAATATAGATGAATTTAAAATTAAAATTTTTTTATAAGTAGGATGACGACGGTATTCGAGTTGTTATTAACACATCGACTCCATCGCACTGAGGAATGTGCCACAAATATAAAATACATACATATATTATTATATTCTAAGCAAAACACATATATTATTATATTCTAAGCAAAGCTTACACTAAATATCTGTAGTATTTTCACTCTTTGTCTTCTGTTTTTTTACCGGACTTTTTTCCTTTTTGGCAAAAAAAGGATATTTATTTTTGTCAAGTTTGCGTTGCGTAGCTGTTTCTTTCATTTTTACATTGTAAACTTTTTCGATATTTTTCACCAACTGCACCGGTATTGTCCAATCCATATTTGGATTAGTTTTTGCCTTTGTTGGATCTGCTAAAGGATTATATGCGCCTATTTCAATACCCAATCGTTTGCATACTTTAGACAGAATTTTGTCCACATATGCGGAAACTAGAAAATCAGACTTTTTGTCCTGTATTTCAAATAAATATGTATATTTTTGTTATTAAATTTTAAAACGTACATTTAAACTACACTTACGTGTTTAGTTGGTTGCAAGTTACATATTACTAGTTTTCCACCATGTTTTTTATTCTTTAAAGGCAAATTGCCACTTGGTATGATCTGCAATGTCGTGCCTAATGTTATATTCAAATCTGCCAAGCTAATAAGTATAAAATACAATACAAGTTATTATTCTACTTTCTTACTGCACTTACGTAGAATGCATGATTGCCATATCAAGATCGTATTCTGGTAAATCATGTTCCCAATCTAGCACATTATCTATTAAAATGCCACCACGACAAGCGCGCTCTTTGTTGGGACCAGCACGACAAACGCCACCGCATGGTTTCTTGCCCACCGTTGGAGCTGCACTTGTGCGCACAAATTGCCGGCGACATTTACTGCACTGCTCCACAAACATATTGCCATGTAGTTCAGCTAAATATTTGCGTTCCAAGCCCGATTTTAAATGTAAGCCATCAATATTTTGACTTACAATGTAGTGCACATAACCACGTTCCACCAATGCGCGTAAAGCCATATGCGTTTTAGTAGGAGCAGCGTCGTTAAAAGATATGTTAATATTGGGCTTCTCACCTCTCTGCTCGAGTGTCCAAACACCGTTTGGTCCTCTAATATAATAAAAACAATTAATATGTGAGTGTATTATATATAACAAGCTTACCTAAAGTCTGGTATGCCTGCACTTGTGCTTATACCTGCTCCAGTGTGCACCACCACGTGCTTGGCAGTTTCTAACAACTCCACTAACATAATACATTTCTTTTCCAATTCTTCATCGCTATCGAAACGCTATTTAAAATTGTTTATAAAATTTTATTATAATCGTTATGTATAAGATTTTTGTATTGCAAAACCTAATTAATTTAATACATTTATACATAATGCATTTATACCTCTGGCAGACCCAAAACTCCTTTGTTATCATATGGAGAAAGACCATCGGCATAGTTACAACTCATTTTTAAAGTTTATCTTTTTCATATCATTTCCACCGATTTTTTATATACACACATACATACACATATTATATTAATATAAAAAATAATTTTGCATTTGATAAATTTTGTACAAGTTATCCTTAACCAAGCCTATCGCAAGCAATTGGAAATTGCAGTTCACAACTGTTGGTAATACACGATATCGGACGCATATGCATTGTAGCAGTTTGTTTACTTCAGTTTCTCTTCTGCTGTCTTTTCTATAATTATTAATATTACGCGAAATGCGACAAGTTGCATATGAAGATTTACATGTTGATTGTTTTTATATATCTAAGTACGCGAACTTTCAGTGCGTTGATATATGTGAACAAGAGCTTACAGTTATTGACTTTTCTGCTTTGGTTTTTGCTGTGACCATTACATTTCGGAGTACTGTTTAGATTCGATACCTGGTGGTACTGTGTTGTCTAAAATGTGGCCACCTTTAAGGTTCCTCTGGCAAAAAAACGGCAAACAGAAATTGACATGAAAAACATTTCACTCGGCTTTTAGAATTGACATTCAAAATCTGTGTGTTGACTTATGAATAAATTAACAACTCGCACAATAAAAATGAAGCGGAAGAGCTTGGTATATATTAACTGCCGTCTCCTCTAATCGTCGACACACCTTATGATATGTCATAATTTGTGACTTGACATATATGTAGACTTTATGTCATGACAGATATGTCTTCACATAATTTCACCTGTGTGATATGCCATTCTTATTGATATATGTTTATGTTTATGTAAATATATCAGAATTTTTTTCTTTTTCTTCTCTTTCAGTTTTGCATTAGCGGATTAAACCTTTGTATGTAAATAAGTAGAAAAGAAAGTTATCAAAAGAAAGTCATATGCTAGC
>JXPL01016530.1:1119-13518 GCA_001015235.1 Sphyracephala brevicornis | reverse complement strand
ATATAAAAATTTTACACTTCAGTCTCTCGGATTGGTTCCGCTGGCTTAAAATTTAAAAATTAATAACAAATATTCAATAAATTAATTTCAAATTATAATAACAGCAAAGAAATTAAATTATATATTTCAAAAATATAATGATGATGCCACTATAAAAATCTATAAATATACTTATATATATATATATAAATGTAAGTATGTCCGAAAAAAAAAATAATAATGTTACGAAGGAAATATTAGAAGAAATGTAGTGATAAAATTAATAAACTTATAAAATTGTTTAAAATTCTAATAAGATTAGGAGTTATTTAAGAGTATTTAAAAAACTCGTCAAATTAAAAAACAAACATTAAATAAAGCAAGTGGTAGTGTAATATTTTAAAAGTATCTGGATATGCAATAATATTCTGAAGAAAGCGATTCCGTACAGCATTTTTTCAAGAATTTCTCTAATAATATGTAAATAAGGAAGCAATATCTAAATATTCCAAACTTGTGAAACGATTCAGTTCGGATCAAGCAGTATCGCTTCATAGAGGTTCAATCAAAACATATTATACATACGGCAACTATTTAATTTTTAATGAATCAACTTTAACTAAATTAAATCATATTGAAATAAAACCGGTATTTGAATACTATATGAATCTACATCGAAGTCGAGTCGATTATAATGCAAAATCGCTTAGAATTTATGCTCGTCACTCTAAAGGTACAGAAATGATCGCACAACAGTAAAAATTTCTTAAAGATAAGAATAATTCAAATTTGGCTTGATAAATTAAATTTAAATAAAAAACACATTAACTTACGAAAATTGAGAATTCTTAGATGAGCCATATAAGCACATAAATAATCAAGTCAACTATAAGGGACTAAATATGAATCAACAAACAGTTTTTACCCATTTGCTGTAGGCGAAATACAAAAAAGAACTCGATCAAACCATTTCTAAAGCTGTCGATCTCGGGTATTAAAAAGTATATCATGTATCCAAATGGCGACAAAGTCACAATTGATGCTAAAACAAAAGCTCCAGTTGAATTTATTGATTGAATTTAATTCGTTATTGGGTGTTTAAACGATTCCTATTATAATATGAAAGTTCTAAAACTAACAAAACTCTATGTCGGACGTACTCAAAATGTCACATAAGTATATTATATGGCATGGACGTACTTATCAAAAACGAAATAACACACGGCTATCCATAAATTATTATATTATTATTAAGCATATTGCTAAAAAAATTAATTTAAGGCTACTATGGCTTCTGCCTATATAAATATTTCACATATTGATTTACCGGTAGCAATAAATCCATGTTCGGAAACTACGACCTAACAAATCGGCACATACATATTTTTTATTTTTATTATATTATATATGAATTCTTTAAATAATTAAAAATATTTAGCGATTTTGAAGTATCATAATTTATTACTATTTATACTGAAATGAATGGAATATTAACTGCATCACCGCTTATGTGAAAAACTTTCTTGAGATTAAAGAATTATGTATTGAATACTAATATTCTGTAAACATTATTATTTATAAAACAACCAAAGCAAACAAATCAGTTTCAAAATCAATTCAGAAAATTCGTCAATTTAAACAATCACGAGATACACTTGTATGGACTATAAGAACTGACGAAAACATATTCAAGGGTATTAGATTGACATAAGATTCAAATAAGTTTGAAAAAACGTAATTATTCCATGGAAAAACATAGATTCTGCATAATAGTTGAACAATATTATACGTTCCCCATTCTCNAACATAGATTCTGCATAATAGTTGAACAATATTATACGTTCCCCATTCTCAGTAAATACTAATGATACAAAACCATAAAATATCCAATAATTTATTGTAATAGCAATATAACAACATAAAGGATAATGTATCGATCCAAATTAACATATTAATATCTATTGAACTCTGTAACAGCAGAAATGTATACAGTATAACTTCTCTCCATTACATCGGCATCAGAGAGATAGGGAAATATAGGGAAATTAAAATCTCGTTAAAATCAATCCAAAATTTTACTTTTGTATACAATTTTATGACAAAACTTATACAAAAAAAATATCAATTTTTAAAAAAAATATGATGATTTGTTAATACAATTAAAGGAAATCGGATTCAATATTATCTACATACGAGTATATCAATTAAAATTGTAATTAATTTGTGTAAGAATTTATACAAAAGAAAATATAACATCAATAAATCAAAATACTATATCTGTTTGATGAAGAATACAAAATTTTAGCAAATATAAACAAAAAATTTTTATATTAAAAAAATTTAAAAACTGGAACAGGTTTATTAGTATTATTCTGGCATTTGTCGTGTATTTTCAATACTCATTTGTTGAAAAATGTATTTTTTAATCAGAGATCACACACATCTCAAATACTGTATTTATTGATTTATGTATGCACTCGTTTTCAGTAATCAACTATTCACTCCAAGGATCTTCAGCATTCGAATTTCACCGAACGGATATGAATGAAGTCGAAACAATGTCAGTGAAAAGTGAAAGCTTTGCAAAACTTTCAGAACTTATAAAATCAAATTAGTAATTTGTATTTATGAAATGTGGCTTGTGGATAACCGCTGTATCTCATTCTATCATACCATTAAATATATGTTAAATAAATTGAACTCAGCTAAATTGTACCTACATAATCTACATAGCTTCACGTATGGCAATTCAATTTTTATGTTGGCTTAAGATTAAATAATAATTCGTAGCTCGCATTATTATTGTATGCGGCAATTAATGTTGTTTGGTTTTGATTTGGTTTAATATTTCTTATTAGTTTGGCTTTGTTAGATATAATTAAAAGTATAGATAACTTTGAAATATGTATACAAATAAAAAGAAATTATAATTAGAAAAATATAAATCCATTATTGTTAAAAAATAAAATATAACACATTTCTTACCGGTACTGAAATCTGTTGAGAGTTGTGTTAAGCAAATGAATATGCAAATATTCCAAATAGCATAACAGTACATCCGTATATAGACACATATGCGTGTGCGTGCATATATCATATGCATATGTATATATATAGAGTTTTTTTGCATAATTGGAAAATCGACATTTACATATAATTGCATTTTATTTTTTATGAATTTTTATTTTATATTTTTTATTGTCATAATTTGTTTATAAATATTTTATTTGTTTGAATTGTTGGTGTAACAATTTTGTAAATCAATCATTCAATCAATCAGTTGCGGGATGGTTTGATTTTTGAGCATTTAAAAAATGAGAAATGAAATATAGTTTATTAGCGCAAAGAAATTATTGTATAAAATAAAACAGTATTTTAAAGAAAAGCCTATCCCATAATAATTATTACATATAATGTAGATGTTTCATTGAATTATGCTCTTTGACTTGTACATTATATTACTATTCTAGAAATTTAAAATAAACAGAAAATAAAAGAAAAAATATTTATTATAATTAAATAAAATAAATTAAGAAGGCGTGGGAGTTATGAGGGAAAGTACACTTACATTATTGTAGTTTCCGGCAACACGAAATTAAAAGCGGAGTGGAACGGATTCACAAAGAGTTTTTATAAGAAATGCGAATATCAAAGGAACTTAAAGTATCAAATTACTCAAGAAATAACATTCTGATTTCCATGTATTTTTATTGATTTTTAAAAACACTCTACCTCTTATTTTAAGTATTATAAATATGTATTTAAATGAAGATAAAAGTTAAGCCAAGTTTATAGAGGGATCGATCTATATACATATATAGAAATGTTCATGTTTCGATAATTTTTAATTATAATACGAAATTTTCAAGAAAAATTATGAAAGCCAATTCACAAGCTTTTTGTTTAAATGAAAGCTATCTATCTAACAATAATTCGTTTGAACTATAGAGAAAAATATTATATTCATAGGTAGGGGGGTGGGGTCCATTTTTAATTTATATTCATATATTTAAACTTTATAAATTAACAACAGTTGCTAAAGACTTATATTCTTTTTGTAACAAAAATGTGTTCATTGTTATAATTGTATTCGACATTGCCTGCATATATATGTATCTGGTGTGTATAGTATGCTTTATAGATATATATAGAAATAGATATTACTATATTTATAAATATATTTCAATAATACATGTATCCTCAAATAGTAAGGACAATCCTAAAGCAGAAAAAGTTAAGTAGAATAAGTATTTTTAGAATAGAGTGCATAAGAAGTACATACAAAGAGTAGAGAAAGAACTTAATATAATAATGCAATGTGATCCACTGCTCTATATACTGTAATAACTACAAAAAATAAGCGGGTACATAAAAAGTGTATAACTTGTCTCATATTTATATTTAGATACATATATTAATTGAATATAAAGAACTTTTTAAGACGTTAAGATTTGGGATACATAGTGATTAATAAAATATTGTACTAAAATAACATTAAATAATATTAATTTTAGAAAAAAGTTTAGAAAGTAGAAGTCGTGTTAAAAAAACAAGTAACCACATATTAGAAACAGTAAAGTATATGATAAAAATAATTATTAAAACAGTCTTCTACGAATACATTCGATATATAAAAATAGAAAATTAATATAATAAGGGTAATTTTCAATTATAACTAAATAAACAAAATTATAAATACTTTTGAAAAATATTTATGTACGAGCTTATGTGAAAAATGGTATACACTATAGTCTGAGCAAAAATTCAACGTACATTGTCTATCCATCATCATAGATTCAAAAATATAAGCATATAGCATATTTACATGTGCTTGATTAATGCTTCTTGGTGATTAAGATTTAATATTGGTCGTTTACATCTTCGATTAGTATTTCACATTTCCTTTTCACCTTATTCTGCCTGAAACTGTCGTTTTTTGGTTCGCATATGAAGAAAATTGTTTAATTATACAATAATGAGTATTAACAATGTAGAAAAATTTTCAAATATCGCCGCATTAAAATTATTACTGCATTGATGTTATTTAACTAAATAATCCATTATTTAAAAGCAATAACATTTTGTTTCTTTGTTTACATCTGCTTTTTCGCATTCACAATAATATTCATAGCAAGCCTCCTTGTGAAATTTCTTGCTTTTTGTACTTTGGGTGGTGTCATATCTATTACAGCAAAAGGTTGCACACGAATCTGTTCGCTTCTTCTGCCTGATTATCAAATCATGAACTGATTAAAAAGAAGAATTTGCTCGAAGCATTTAATCAAGCACATGTAAACGTAGTATTACTGCAAAACTGACCAAAACAATTCATTCGAAGTGTGAGTAATAATGGCCGGGTTTATTTATTCATTATGTGGTTGCCGATCTCGAGTAACACCATTCCAGCTGTGCGTGGATTAACAATTAGTTGAAAGCCATCATTAAAGTGATCGGGCATTTGTTTCATACTCGTTTTCCCTGGGAATTTATCTAAGAGATAAGTCAATAGACCCAACTAATTGCCCAAATTTAAATTTTAACTACCATTCGCTCTTGTAAAGATTCCCTGCCAGAAATCGAAAACGTTAGCATTAGTTTCACATTTATATCACTTTAAAATATAATTGTCGAAAGCGAATTGAATAACATTTATTTAGAACATTATACTTAATTCTATTAATATCCCTTCGTATACGATTTAGATTGAAAACAATTTAATATGTTCTACATTACGTGTAAATAAACAAACGTTTATATTACATACATACATACATTTATATTATATTTCTACAAAATAAGCTTTCTATATATAGAAAAATATCGCAATTTTACCATAAACAAATATCTAGCTTTAACCTAAATTTAAGACTTTTATCAAAAGTCTATTGCGCTACCTAAGCGCATACATTTATTAAAAGAATAAAATAAATTAATTAAACTCAAAAAGAAAGTAAAATCATAGAAACCAAACCACTTTTTCAAAATGGATGAACATTTTTTGACACATAGAAAACGATAGAGTTTATGTAGTTATCACAAATCTAGAAATACATAGCCAGAGAAGACTCATAATGGGACATTCTTTTGGAATATATGCCAACATCGAAGTGTACATGTTGTATGCGCATATAATCATTATTATAAAATTGGCACTACTTGTATACTTTAACATAACTGCCACGCCTGCTTTTATCTTATTATATTTAAAGCACTGAGAATTGTAAAATATTAAAAATTATACAAACAATTCAACTTAATTAATAAAACAATATGGATGAATCTATTATAGATAGATGCTTTAGCTGTATATATTACTTTTATACCCTACACCTAGTATGAAATATATGATTTGGTATGAATATTCTGGTTTTGCTTATAGTACCAAAGGTCTTTGAATTCATTTACTAATAAAAAGTAATGGAAATGTGGCGGCATTTATTAAATGCTTCAGCATTATTTTAAGGAAACCAAAGATGAAATAAATTTTAATAGGACCGACTGTTTACACGCCATACCTAGGCAAACTGAGGTAAGCTTTTCAGTATACCATCCGTTCGTATAACTTCATGTATCATGAAATTATCCATTCCATAGCATTTCATTTATATTCCAAAAACAACATTGGGTCTCCTATTTTAAACATTTATTTAGCCTTGTTTTGAAAACAGTGATGATGAATCTACCTAAATGATTTGGTTCGACTGAATGCGTTTTGGGTTGGTAATTATATCAGTCAGTCGTTATTCAAAGTAAATTCTAAACTTCTATTAAATCTTACCACGTCTTAATACTCATTTATATCATAAAGTCAATTTTTTTTTTAATTTTATATTGATAACTGGGTGTAGGTATAAAAATTTTATATCTGTAGTAAAATCAAAACAAAAACTTTTCCAAATACTAAAAAATTTATAAATTTCATACCTTTAGGTACAAAAATGTGAAAAAAAACCAAATTTATAAACAATATACATAACTTATTACTTTACCATTCAAAAACCAAATATAAAAAATAAAAATGTAAAAAATGAATATTATGAATGTTCTATGTATTAATTAAAATATCACAAATGAATTGATTGGAAATAAAAAAATTGTTTTTATATAAATAAACTCATAATTTAACAAATTATTTCATAAGAACTTACTTGGGTTTGCAGACGTGTTAAACCACGAATCCACAAAATTTGTCCAGCCCTTGGTTTCTTATCTGAATCAATGGAATCAAAACGTTCTTCACCTAAATTCATGGCATCTGTATATTCATCTGGATGGCCACGACCCCACCTTAAAATATGAGTCGCAATTTTTTTTAAATATATTGAGACATATATTCATATGTATTTACATAAATATTATTACTATTATATAAAAATAAAATTTATTTAAAAGCACTATTTTGGTTTAAAACCAAACAAAAGTATTCTTTACACATAATAATAAAGATCTACACATATTCCTTGCAGAATGTATTATTTCTTTATTAATTACATAAATAAAAATATGAAGATGTTTATTTTTCTTATTTTCCATGATTAAATTATTAAACTGACTAAATTAAAAAGCTAGGGCATTAAAAAATAGGATTAAAGCAAGAAGAGGATAATCTGCGTGGTGCAGTTCTGACAAAATAAATCGAAGCCTAGAAAACCTAGAGAAATATGTTAAGAGTGCCTACATTCGCTGTTTCTTTTTTAATGGATTTTATAAACAATTTCAAATTTATATATAAACGATGATTCATTCGACACTATATTAGTAAAGCAAGTCATCGAATCATCAAATGATTAGTGTAGCAAAACATCAAGCCATAAGTGTAGCAAGACATCAAAACATCAATAGATTAGAGTCCAAGACATTAGAATCACTTGAAATAACAACGAATCATTTCTTTCAAATATGAGAGAACTATGATGGAGTAGTGAGAGTATTATGCGCTACCTTTTGTAACATAAATGAAGTAAATTGTATCTAAAAAAAAAATAACCACCAAAGTAAAATCACTCTCCCTCACATATTTCACCTAAATAAAACCAACCACCAATGTAATGGAGANCATAAGTGTAGCAAGACATCAAAACATCAATAGATTAGAGTCCAAGACATTAGAATCACTTGAAATAACAACGAATCATTTCTTTCAAATATGAGAGAACTATGATGGAGTAGTGAGAGTATTATGCGCTACCTTTTGTAACATAAATGAAGTAAATTGTATCTAAAAAAAAAATAACCACCAAAGTAAAATCACTCTCCCTCACATATTTCACCTAAATAAAACCAACCACCAATGTAATGGAGATTCTCCCTCACAAAGCAAAATAATTCTAATGATTCGGTTTACTCGTTATTTTCAAAGGCACCCAGACAAAATGTCTTGCAACATCAAAGGCAATAAAAAAATACCTCTATTCGTTTGTTTTCAAATCCAAAAGTTTTTGAATCGTTTATTTTGAAAGCAAAATTATCTTGATTTGTTTCTTATGTCTTGGTATACTCGAAAATTCTGATTAAGTGATGAAATGAACAGTAGAATATAAGTGCAGGAAACAACACACACTATGCGTATAGGCGTCTCATGCAGTGCTATAGGCTGAGAACACAGCGGATCAGACAAAACGTTTTTGTTTCATAAGGAAAGCAAACATTTTTTATTATAGCACATACCAAACGAAACACAATGTAGGAAACAAAATGTTTGATTCTCTTCTTTCGTTTGATACGCGTTGAGATAAATTGGAATTAAATTGCCACTTGCTTTTTAATATTGCTTAACAAGTGGTCGGATTCAAATGTTAGATGTTGCGCCAGTTTGAAGCTTGTAAGCAAAATGAAGCAAATAATACAGAGTGGTGGGTGCCACTTCAAAAAACGACGTCGAAAATTTCAATTTTGTAAACATATGCATTAGATCGAAAGTAACCCACTTTTGATTTCGTGCAACTTTGTACATTGTAAAATTTCCAGCTAATTTTTGATTGTCAAAACGAAAATTTCAACTTGAATTCTAAATGCCACATTTCAATTTTCTACTTATATAAATATAAATATTCGTATTTTTCATTTTTGATAATTCAAATTTTTTACTTACGATAGAATTTTAGGTAATTTTCTTGTAGGCACTGAAGTAATCAATTGTCCCCAAACTAAAGTGCCAATTCCAAAAAATATACACCATAACCATTGATCAAGTGATAAGGCTTTAGTCGAGAACGCCATTTTACCATATTGTATTATAACAACCTAAAATATATGTATAAATATGAATATATGCATGTATGTATAAAAATAATTTAATATAAAAATAAATATGTTTACCTGTGAAATCATAGTAAATATCCATATTGTGTAAAATATCGGGTTTGTAAAAAGTCCTTCCAAAACATTTCGTTGACCATGAATTTTTCTGGCATTTATTTCGTTAAATAATGTCATCATAACGAAAGTATTAAAAATAATTGTGAAGTGTTGTGTTGGACCAGCACCAAGTTCTTGACCACGTCCAGATTCAATATCAAGTATCCAATCACCTACATTTTGAGATTTGAATTATTGATAAATTTTGTACCAATTACAATAAAAAATTAAGAGCAAAAATGTCAAGCAGTAAAATAATTCATATATTATGTCTGTATGAAACATGGTATATATTTACCAACGAAAAGTAAGCTAAATATTATAAATAATTGATATATGGCTTGTCCTAAAATGTTCTTCATCATTGTGCGGGATATAAGCGGTTTTGTACGGCCATATGGTTTGCGTAATAATAAATCTGGAGTTGGAAGTTCTGTAGCTAAAGCTAATGACGCTAATGTATCCATTATAAGATTAACCCACAACATTTGCACTGCCTAAAAAATACACATGATAATTATTAGTGATAAAATGAAACCATTTTTAATTATTACTTTAAGTGGGGAATCCTGTACAGCACACGCTCCAATAAATGCAACAATTACCGCAACAACATTAACAGTTAATTGAAATTGTAAAAACTTCGCAATTGAATCATATACATTGCGCCCCCACATCACAGCTTTAACAATACTACTGAAATTATCATCCGTCAGAATGATATCAGAAGCTTCTTTAGCCACATCTGTTCCGGCAATACCCATAGCGAAACCAACATCAGCTTTCTTTAAAGCAGGTCCGTCATTGGTACCATCACCAGTTACAGCAACCACTTCACGATTATCACTAACAGCGCTGTCAATAATTCCTATTAAAATACAACAATAGATAAACACAATTTCGCAATCAAAAACTTTTCTTAATTGCCTTATAAAAAATTATTACAAATTTTATTTTGAGGAAATTGAAATTGGTAACTAAGGCCATAATTAACACAAAAATTCATAAAAAAAGTAGTAAAACACAGATTTTATAATAAAATAATATTCATTTTAATTACCTTTAACTAATGTATATTTATCTGTAGGTGAAGAACGGGCTAAAACTCGTAGTTTTGGCCAAACTTTATCTATTAGATGCTGTTGAATCTGAAGAATATATTTTATAACTCATAATTTCTTTTTATTATTATAGTACTTTTTTATACTTACATCTCCGTTACTGTCACGAATACGCCGGTTAAATTCTTTACCCTCAAGTATAAGAAAATCATCGTTTGGTCGTAATATTCCACACTTACTGGCAATCGAACGCGCAGTATTAATATTATCACCAGTTACCATACGCACTGTTATGCCGGCCCTTTGACATTTTCGAATGGCATCAGGAACTTCTGGACGGACAGGATCTTCAATGCCCACAACGCATAAGCAGGTCAAATTTGTCATAATGTTTTCCTCATCCTCCCAATTTGGCTCACTATCTATGTGAACTTCATTGATGGCCGCTTTTCCAGGCACAAAATCGCGATAAGCAACAGAGATTGTACGTAAGCCATCACATGCCATTGGTTCAATAACTTCGCGGATTAAACGCTCTTGCATATCCCGTGTAAACTTTTCTAATGTACCATCATGACCATATATAAACGAACATCTATCAATAGCAGAAAACATATAAATGATATACATTTAAGACGACGTTACTTATTTCGAAATTAATTACAACATATATTTAAGATACAAAACTGTCTCAAAAGAACGATCATCTTTGTTGCTAAGATTATTTAAAATTATATATTAAGTCATACAAGTAAAATAGAGGACATTATTTCCTTTTTTTTTTTTTTCATGACACAAGATATATCGGCACTGAAATTTTGTTTAATAAAAAAGTTAATGTTTCAGTTTGAACAGAATGAGCCACACCAAGGAGTGGGAATACTGCTAGTATGTATGTATATATTAATTTTTATATAATTACTATAACCAAAATCAAAATCTTTATCAATCTTCTTTCTGAGAATGATTTTTCTTATAAAAATTTTAATTTTACACCAAAAATATTTGGAAATAAATAATGATATAATATGTATATAATACTTGAGTTTGCGTTTGTCTTCAGGTTTGAATATTTCATGTCAATTGTTAAATTTTTGGATTAATTTGTCGCATAAAAAAATTTAAAAAACTAAAAAAAGTAGAGATGTTCATGTCTTCATGTACATCACTAAAAGGTACATTTCTTTTGAGACAAAACCTTAACTTAAAAATGTCATACTTTTTGAGCATAATTTCCGAAGCTCCCTTGGAAAACAATCTATAACCGCCGTTCTGTCTGGGTATAACAGTACCCATACTTTTCCGTACCGAATTAAAAGTATAAACCCTTGTAAACTTATCTTCCGTAATTTCGTCACGTATCGACTGATATTTTACACCCAAGCCTTGAACGAAACCTAAAAGTGCACATTCCGTTTTATTACCAACTTGTGTTGGCAAGTCACCGGGGTTAGGACCAGCCTATAAATCAATAAGTCATTACAAACACATCATTGAAAAATAAATAATAATTAATATTGTAATTTATACCAATATATTCGAGGTGTAAGCCGAGTTAACTGATATGCCAGTCGTTATTAAATTACCCACATTCTGTGGTATGTCATTCAATGTTGGCAAAACTTTACAAAGTTTCTCGCATATATATGATTGTACAACAGTCATTCGATTTGTTGTTAAAGTACCAGTCTTATCTGAACAAATGGCAGTGGCGTTGCCCATTGTTTCACACGCATCTAAATGCCGAACTAAATTGTTGTCCTTCATCATTTTCTTTAAAAAGAAAAATTTTTTAAATATTAATAATATTTATTTATAATGTATTTTATCCTTCGGATAATATTATAGATACCTTAACTGAGTAGGCTAAAGACAATGTCACAGCTAAAGGTAATCCTTCTGGAACAGCAACTACCAATACTGTTACACCAATAATTAAATGTTTCACCAAGTTATTGGCGTAAGTATTTTTCCACGGTTTTTCCTCAATGACAAACGTTTT
>JXPL01016465.1:0-10488 GCA_001015235.1 Sphyracephala brevicornis | reverse complement strand
TAAAAAAAAAAGTAAAATTAATTATAATTATTGAGCAATATAATTTTTGTTAATTTTATAAATTAAATTAAAAAAATTAAAAAACTATTTTGCTATTTGGAATAATAGAAAATAATAGTGACTATAATAATTATTATAAAAACAAATAAGGAAATAAAAATGGAAAACAATAATAATTATATAAATTAAGTGAACTAATTGTAAAAGAATGAGAAAAAATATCAAACGAATTAATAAATAACTCAGAGTATCAAAACAAAAATAATATACAGTAATGACTCGATAAGCGCAATTTTAGTGACCAGCTGTAAGGCATGTGGCACGATTTTTTTGGAACCACATGTCACTAATGTCAAGTACATACAATTCTGGCCAAAAATAATTCTCCAACATAGCATTATAGTAAAGTCCATTGATCGTAATGTGGCGATCATTTTCGTCGACGAAAAAATATGTCACACCTCCTGTGAGAAATGCACAACACAAGATCACTTTTTGTGATTGTAATGGAGTCTCTTAAGGCACATGTGGGTTTGTTAGTGCCAATTATGCGTATTTGGCTAATTGACATATACATTAAGCCAAAATGAGCTTCATTGCTGAAGACGATTTTTCGCTGAAATTTAGGATATTCTTCAAACTTCAGCAAAGCCCAATTTCCAAACGTTGTTCGTTATTGAACTACATTATGATAAATATATTAATCTTGACTGACGTTTTGGCTTTAGNTGGCGATCATTTTCGTCGACGAAAAAATATGTCACACCTCCTGTGAGAAATGCACAACACAAGATCACTTTTTGTGATTGTAATGGAGTCTCTTAAGGCACATGTGGGTTTGTTAGTGCCAATTATGCGTATTTGGCTAATTGACATATACATTAAGCCAAAATGAGCTTCATTGCTGAAGACGATTTTTCGCTGAAATTTAGGATATTCTTCAAACTTCAGCAAAGCCCAATTTCCAAACGTTGTTCGTTATTGAACTACATTATGATAAATATATTAATCTTGACTGACGTTTTGGCTTTAGCAGATCATGAAAGAAGTTTAAGAGTGCGTTCATTGTTATGTTCCTATTAGAAAACCCCACATATATTCATTGTCTAAAAGAATGAGTTTGGCAGAAATGAAAGAAGCTGCAGCAAGAAAGTTCAAAGTAGAGAATGAAATTTTATCAGAAATGCGCTATCGTTGAAGACAATTTTTCGTTAAAAAAACTGACCCTCCTACAGCTTTTCCAAGGCCCACTCTTCGAAAATTCAACGCTGTGGCTGGTCGCCAGTCCTCCGTTCTTGAAGCGGCTCTATTTTGTACGCCTTTAGATCAGGGCCTTTGCGTAACATCTAACACGAAGTCGCGTAATACAAACCCAAAAGTTGCAAACGGCGACGAATGAATAAATCGCTTACATTATAACACTGGCGTATACAGTAGCAATATTTTCCTCTGTACACACTCTTCGCATACGGGTAGGTGACTTGATGTTTAATAGCATGTCATTATTGGTTAGTATGGCTTGAATTGCTTACTCAAAAGGTGGATTATGATAACCGTAAAATGGTCAAAGGTCGAGTCATTTTACAGCGCACGAATTTTAATAATACGAGTAAAATAAAATGATTTGTACATTTTATTCGGGTGTAAGTTTTGAAGGTAAGTTGAAAAGGCGTTTCAAATTAACACATGTCACGTATTTCGCGTGAGCTGTCAAAAATTTAATACTGCAAAACCAAATAGCAAAAGAATCAGCCATTATAACCAGTTTTAAACAGACGCCCCAATATCTTCCTCGATAGAAGCTTCTTCGCTAGTTTAGCGCAAATCACAAATCACAACAATGGAAGTGCATAAATTATGAGGTTTTCTCAAAGCCTAAGGTTGGTTCATGGGGAGTTGAAAAAAAAAAAGAATTCCTACATACACTTTGTTATCACAATGGGTCGATCGGCCTGTGTGCTGGTTAACTGTTGTTACCTAGCAGTCAAGTAACTCAAGAATTTCAAGAATTCCCAAACTTGAATAAACTTTTTCTGACACCGCCTCTCCAGTATGACTGCTCAATATTTTTTTTTTCCTTTCGCACTCAAGTATAGGAGTAAAGGGCTCTCTACCACAATCATTGTGTACTGAACAAGGGTAATGGGAACCTACTGTTTATAGTCGATTCCGAACGACTGAATATTAGAGAATTACTTTGGCAATTATTAACCTCGCTAACATTGCCAGTACTAGGCAACATATGACCGCCACGGGTATTGAGCCACGAACCTTTTGAGTGTTAGTTCAGTACTCTAACAAGTACGCTAAGACGGCCACAATTTGGGCAATATGATCATTCAATTTTCTCAAAAACAAGCTACTAAAAAATGTAAACTCGGTTTGTGCAGCTTTGCTGGTTTTCATTAGTCGCGTTTATCGATTCCCTACTGTAAATGTAACAAATTCCCGTCAACTGCAATTTGAGTTTTAATTAATAAACGAAAAAGTATTTGAGCGACTACGTTGGCTTGCATATCTTGAAATTTTTGTCTCTAATTTCTTTTATGTGCAAATGTATGTATGTGTAGCCAGAAGGCAATGGACCACCCCTCAAAACAATCCACAATAATCATGGAACGAACGTGCTGGCATTCGTTTAAAACTCATTATCGCTTCATTATCCTGAGCACAGACACACACATACTTACATCCATGTAAACCAAATTGTTGCTTTGCTTTGTTTTTGTATTTTTCGATAATCATAATATTCGGACAAAATCCTATAAGCTACACCGTTAGCCATGCACCCGCATGATACAACATTCCATGCTGTTATGAGAAACATGTAGCAAGGGAAAAAAAAACAACAACAAAAAAGAGCAAACAAATCCACATTCATAAATGAGAAATCTATGGGCTTACACATGCTCACATACAAACAAACATGTACAAACATGCCGACGGACAAGTACACAGTCAGTCAGTCATGCAGTATGTATGTGTTTGTGTGAGGTATGCGAACACAGTGCACACACAACAACACAACAACACTTTCCACAAAAACTACTTACATTTTTTTTCTCACAGTAATTCCTTTTCAGGCTGCAACACTGTTGCTGCGCTACATGGCTTGCTTGTTGGACAGTCGGCTTGCACGTTAGATGGTTTGTCTGTCTGTTTGTCTGTCATTGAACCCTTCGAGAGCTGCTGGCACACGTACAGACACTTTTTGTTTTTGTTTTGGTTTTTGTTTTTTTATTTTCGTTTTCTCTGTGCCTTTGTATCATTTCACTTTTTTGTTCTTGTAGCAGCAACTAAAGGAGTTGTTGTTGTTGTTGTTATTGTTGTCATGTTTCATGATAATGCTGATCATAACGATCATTAAAATTTTAATAATAATCCAGAAGCCTACATATTTAGTATGAGCATATTTAAGTACATAGTATGTATTATACAATATATTGTAAATACATAAGCATTGTTATTGTTTATTTCTGTTTTTGTTATTAAGAAATATGACTAGATGTTTAAACTTAATTCGTTACGTTACGTTACGTTAAATAACGTTAAATTATATCAAAATATAATTTTAAAAAAATTGTATAAAAACTAAAAACAAATAAAAATCGAAGAAACTAATATAAAAATTTATTTAAAAATTAAAATAAAAATTAATAGAAAAACAGTTAAAAATCTTACTCACCCATAAACACAGTGCGCGGGTCAGCTGACTCTGCTAATCTAAGATTTTATCAAATAGAAACGCTAAGTTTGTACCAGGACAAAGTTTTACTGACTTAAATAATGGGACAACTGGAATGGATGTTGTAGTCATGATATGAGACTACAACATTCTCATTCTCAACTTTTAATCACTATTTGTCGCCGTCGTAGCGCAGTGGTTAGTGTACTGAACTAACACGCAGAAGGTTCATGCTTCAAAACCAGCTGCAGTCATAACTTGCATGAACTGGCAATTCTAGCAAGATTACTAATTGCCAAATATTCAGTAGTTCGGAGTCTACTATAAATGGCAGATCCCCAATAACCTTGTTCAGTTAACAGAGGTATTGGTACAGAGCGCTATACTTTTATGCTTATAGAGCGCAAGAACANCCTTGTTCAGTACAAAATAGTAGTGGTAGAAAGCGCTATACGCTTATACTGGAGTGCACTTGGACAAAAAATAAAATATTTAGTACTTTTATTACTTTTTACTATGCTGGTACACGGATAGTTCTAAAACAGACCAAGGGGTGTGAGCGGGTGTATTCGAACCCAACACCAGCATCTCACTCGCACTAGGAGGATGGCCTGCTGTTTTTTAAGNNNNCATCTCACTCGCACTAGGTAGATGGCCTGCTGTTTTTTAAGCAGAGGTACATGCCATTGAAGTCAGTGCCCGCCTAAATCTTTCTAAGAGAATGAAGGTTGACTACATCTGTATCTATGGTCATATACGATTATATGTATACAATTGTATTGCCAAGCAGCAATTAAAGCATCATTCTCACAGAGATTCTCTTTCAGACTTCTCTTAGCATGTTTTAAAGGGCTATGTCTGCTGGCTTCGCGCAATTGAGTTGTACTCTGTTGGATGCCTCGTCATGAAGGCATAGCTGTAAATGCGTCTACTGACGAGCTCGCTAGAATCGACTCATTTTCTCTTCTACACAGACCTGAGNAGTCAAAGCCATATTCGGTGACTGGGTCGCAAATAAAGAATTTCGATACCGGCATGGGTTACCAGGTTTGATATAGGCAAAACTGTTTATTCGACCTTTTTCCTAACGAGAAGCACCTACCCCTAGCATTTTTGATCTACAGTTCTAGAAAGCGTACCCGACAGGGCATAACGAGCTGCGTTACTATCTTAAAAAGATGGGGCTGTCTGATGATTTAGAGTGCCGTCTTCGTTTGGAGTACGAAGAGACATCTAGTCACATTCTAAGTAACTGTCCGGCTTTGATCACGGCAGCAGAATGTTCACACACGAAAGTTGGTAGTTCCTAAAGTCATCAGAAACAATAAAAGATATTCTAGCTTTCATAAGGAGAGCGAATCGTCTTTTGATGTCATAGGCACTTCATCGTAGCACTAAAGACTCACCTAGCGGTCGAGTTGTTCAACTTCTGTGAGGGTTTTTGTTCCTCTTTCTATTATTATTACTTGCTATTATTATCATATTATTTCTTGGAGTAACAAATACGTAATATGTGAGAATATACATATAAACGGTTGTCCAATAGCGTCTATAGAATTTTTATTTTGAAAATAGTGCGAGCCAATTTTAAGTTTTTGAATTGTCAATTACTCGGTAGGTGAGTGAAAACAGTGCTGGTGTTCTGTAAACATTTTTTTTTTTGTGTTATCCGAGTAATTAATTTTGTGTGTTTTCAGAATGCTCTGAATAGATCTCTATATCTTGATCTAAAGTTTATGGGGTTGTGCAGCGAAAAATAAAAAAAATAAAAGATGAAAATATAAATGGCAACGCCAGATATCGTAAGAGACAACTTTAAGTTCTTTGAACTGTCAATTATTCGACAACTATGATTTTAGCTTTGACAGGAGTTATATTTTAATAGCACTTATTTATTATTTCCGATTATTCTGTGGAGCAACATAGAGCCTCACATATATTTACAGTGTAAATTTTTTATTGTACGACTTTCGATTGAGAGTTCAATTCTTTATAACATCAAAAAATTTGAAGAAATTAGTTTTGTGGAAACATAAGGCCAACTGTTTCAAAACAGTAAAAAAATAGCTGCAACATGTGCTAGTGTTGTCTATGTCGCGATCTAATTAAATCCAAACAGTTCACCAGAGTAACAAATTCCATCGAGCAGTTCATGGCGAATTTTACACTTGGACTTCTAGCTACACCTTTGAAAGATGCAATTCACTGTAGTTTCCCAGCATTATGACCGCCGCCTCTACATTGAAGGCTGGAACAAGGAGCCAGTTCTGTTGACTTTTCTTAAAAATCTTCGTCGGTAACCAAGTGCATTTACATTGAATAGACAAGTAAATAAATAGTTTTGTTTTACATAGAAAAAAAATTAAAGAATTATACAACAACATCCATTGCATAGCCTGAAACTTCTGTTTGGTGTGATTTTCAGAGAGGATGTGTTAATGGTTCGTATTTTCTTGAAAATAATGTTGCTGCAGTTATTACTGCCTATAGAATATGCTGCAAACGTAAGCTAAATCAATTTGAATGGTCTGAACTTAAAGTAGTCGGTATACTTGTGTTCTGTAAAGTTTTCCGACGGTTTCAGTATTTGGAATTAGTAATTCGATTCACAATTCAAGAAATCGTCTCTCAGGCATATATTAAATTATTCCGAATCAGACCATTCTAATTGGAATGCTGATGAATGTTTGGTTTCATATCGATGACATAAATAATTGTTTTTTTTTTTTTTGCGATAGCTGCAGCATTAATATCGAGTTTTGGAAGTTATGCTAATTTTCATAGACCATTGAATCGATTTGCTATTTTTTTAAGTTTTCTTCATTACTTCTTGAGGTTTTTACTTCATTACTTTTTTTACGGATTTTTGTTATTAAATCGCTAGTTTTGCTGCTTACTTGATACTTTTTGAGTATGTCTTCGCTGCATTACATCAAATTTTCCAAGTTATCACTTACGAAATGCTGATTTTATTAGAACATCGAATCGAAGTGTCATATGTTAGGCTTTCCACGTTACTTCTGGAGTATTTTTTCGCTGTATTTTGACTACGTCTTTACCACATTATAAAGAGCCGTTCAAGTCAGCATTTCACTTACTAAATGCTGATTTTAATAGAACATGGAATTAAGTTGTTATATTTTTAGGCTTTCTTTATTACTTCTTGAGCAGTCGGTAACTTTTTGCTATTTATTCGCTATTTTTACTGCTTTTCACTGCTTACTCGTTACTTTTTGTGTACGTCTTTACGACATTACATCGAGTTTTCCAAGTTATCATTACTAGTTAACGAAATGCTGATTTAAATAGAATATCGAATCAAGTTGTCATTTTTTTAGACTTCCTTCGTTAGTTCTTGAGCATTTTTTTCGTGACTTTTGGATATTTACTCGCTACTTTCACTGCTTTTTGCTATTTAGACGCTATTTTCACTGTTTTTTGTTGCTCATTCGCTATTTTTGGGCTTTCTTTGTTATGTCTTGAGACTTTTTACACTGATTCTTGCCATTTAGTTGCTTTTTCACTGATTTTTGCTGCGTACTCGCTATTGTATTTCTTAAATTCAGTCTTTTGAGTTGCAAATGTTCGTTTTTCTAACTGTAATCACAGTTCTTGTAACTTTATTTTGTACTTCAAAGTTACTTTAAAAACCATAAAACCTAACGAAATCTGTGGTATGCAAACTTTCTCTTTCTGCTGTGCATTTTATTACCAAAGTAGTTGCAGTAATGATTATGAGTTTCGCTTTTTTGTATCTTTAAGCAAACTGAAGCCTTTATTGTATGAAACTAAAGTTCGTTG
The DNA here is from genome assembly GCA_001015235.1 of Sphyracephala brevicornis. Taxonomy (NCBI): domain Eukaryota; kingdom Metazoa; phylum Arthropoda; class Insecta; order Diptera; family Diopsidae; genus Sphyracephala; species Sphyracephala brevicornis. The sequence continues at coordinate 3,002 of JXPL01016465.1, read as the reverse complement.
AAGCTGCAATCGATTGTTTTCCGAAAAGAAAAAAAATAATTGTATTGTGAATGAAAAACTTCAGAAAAAGATTAAATTCAAACAAAATATATTGCTTTGTACCTAAAAAGTTGTTCAAAAATATTTAATAAGCAGCATTCGATTGATGTTTTTTCTTTCAGTTCATTGCTGCAATTCATGATAATTAATTTTTATATATACGAGTATGTACATTAAATGCCGATGAGTTAAGAATATTTAAGACTGCAGCATTGCAAAACTTCAGTTTTTAATTGCAAAAACATATGCATTTTACCGCACAAAAGGCTTAGAATTGCGATGAAGTAATCTCGATATCAATGTTCGCTCATAAGTATGCATAACAAAATAACATCCATAGTGTTATGAGATAATACGAAATGAATTTCAACATGTGCGCAGTATATTAAAATCTCAACTTCGAAACAATGCAAATGGTTACAGGCATGGCTCTTGCATAAAATTGCAATTAAATATTATGAATTCGCATACGAATTGCTGCTATTGGAATTTCGACTGCAATGGAAACAGTTGTTTGAACAAATGTTGTTGTAGAATGACGAAGTACAGATTCGGTCACCCCTTTGGAATCATAGTTGCTGCAAAATAACATTGACAACGTTTTATGTCAAACTTGTCAAGTGTTTAACTGTTTTATCCATCTTAAATACGAATTCTCTTTACATAAAGGCTTTATGCAGATTGTTGACATGAAGTCTCTTCGTAGATTGTCCACNGAATGCGTATTGACCCCACGACGATACACACGTATGAGACTACACGTCTCTTCGTAGATTGTCCATAAGGACTCTCTGAAAAGATTGACTATGATGACTTTCTACGCCGATTGGCTACACGATCTCTCTACGTAGACTGTCTACGCAAATTTTCCACGTAGACTATCTGGGCGCACTATCTAAGCAGAATGTCTATGAAGACGCCTTACGCAAACTAACCATTCAGACCTTCTACGCGGACTATCTACAGGAACTTTCCGAGCATATTTTATACTGCAGAAATTCCACTTGAATTCAACGTCAGTCTATATAGACTTTATGCATATTGTCTTAACGAACTCTTCATTAATTGTTTAAGCGAACTCTTTACACAGATCTCACTGTAGACGGTTTAGGCGTTCTCTATACAGACTCTCTACGCAAACATTTTATGCAGGTGCCCTATGAAAACAATCAATGGTGACATTATATTCAGATTCTCAACGCCTACTCTCTATGCAGATTTCCTAAACGAACTCTACGAACATTCCATGCTGGTGACCTAAGAAGGCAATAAATGGAAACATTCCACACAGATTCTCAAAGCCCACTCCTTACGCAGACTGTCTTGCAGAACACTCCACCATATTCTTAATACGTATAATATATTCAGACTCTCTATAGAGACTCACTTCGCAGACTCTTTACGTAGATAGTCTACACGAACTCTTTATGCATATTACATGCAGTGGAGATATTTCTTAAATTATTCTTAAAACAGTCTATCTTTATGAACGCAGACAGACTCTGCAGAGACTCTTTGGTAAGATGCTCTACAAAGACTCTCTTCCGACTCTTTACACATACTTTTTGCAAAGACTCTCCACGCAGTTTCTGTACACTGACTTGTTGTTCAGACTATCCTGCACAAGCTCTCTTCACAAAAATTCTCTCTATACAAACTCGCTATACAGACTTTCTGTACAACTTGCTGAATTGACTGTCTGCATAAAGTCTCTGCACAGATTCTTTACATTAGCCCAACACGGACTAATTGTTCAAACTATCTTCACAAATCCTCTTTACAATGATTCTCTTCATGCACACTCTCTTTACAGACTCTCCGTATAAACTTCCGAATTGACAATCTGCACAAAGTCTCTGCCTGGATTCTTTATATAAACCCTACGCAAACTATTTGCTCATACTATCTGCACATACTCTCTGTACAAAGTTTCTCTTTATAAAGACTAACTCTACAGACTCTTTGTACATTCTCCTTATCCAAAGTCCTGATTTGAATCTCTGCACGAAGTTACAACACATACGAGTACTCTTTGTGAAGACTCTACACAGACTATTTATATAAACTATCAAAATAGACTTCAATGGCTGAACTAGATTTCATAAGACCTTCTAGCCAGTTCGGTTTTTATAAAAATCACCAGCTAGAAGTATTCAAGAGCTGAGTAAGTAAACAAGTAAAGAAACTATTGGACTAACAATCAGTTCTCATAAACTCAAAGATAATAGAAGTAAGGCTGCCTTACGACTATAACAGCGAACAGTCCTCAAACTTCTATGTGGCTCCTTAACGGGTCACTATAAATGAAAATATCATTTCCTTAAAATTAATAGATCCGATACGTATTTATGTAGATACTGTGAGGAAGATGATAAAATAATGGAGCACGTACTGGCGAAATGTCCAGCGTTTGCCAGACGTCGACTAAACATTTTTGGTCGCATATTCAGATTATTATAACCTTCCAATAAAAGAGATTCTGAGAGATTCTTTTCAGACTCACTGTACTAACTCACTGTTAATAACCTCTCATAATTGACTCTCAGTACAAGCTCTTTGCACAGACTTTATGCAGACAATTTCTTTAGACTGTCTGCACAGACTCTCTTTACAAAGTTTATCTCTCTACAGACTGCCTGTGCAAACGTTCCTTGAATATTCTTTCCTAGTTGCCTCTGTGCACAGGCTCAAGGCTAACTATTTGTTCAGACTATATTTTTTTTTTATATTGAGAAGCTGAATCTTCAAGGAGACTTGCAAAAGACCGGAATTTTTTTCACACTAAACACTCTCGTCGTCCGCTTTTCCGCCAGAAACCGCTGTATTACATTGGGAGGAAGTGTGAGTACTAAGGCTAAAAATCATAAGTTAACGAATGGTACCATATCTTCTTTTTTTTTTCTTGTTTTTTGCTTCTGCGTTAAAAGCTGAAGTGTGGGACTTTCATCTACTAAAACCCCACC
>JXPL01016184.1:0-14232 GCA_001015235.1 Sphyracephala brevicornis | reverse complement strand
AGTTCGTAATATTGGGTACTTATTTTTATTTTATGAANATTCGTCATTTTACCCCTATGACGTGTTTTTGCTATCTTTAAATTAAAAACTGCTTTTTCGGATATACATTCATATATGTATATGCTACAAAGCATTGAATATTATTTTACAATTTCAGTTCGTAATATTGGGTACTTATTTTTATTTTATGAATTCCATAGTTGAATACTATGTAAATTTGAATATATTACTTTTGAGTCTGGCATAACATATTCAAAATCCTTAAATCTATTTTGAAAATCTTTTCATAAATCTATTAAATAATTTACAAAACAAGTGAAATAATAATTTAATACATCAAAGTCTCTAAAAATTAACTTTAAATGACAGAAATGATTTAATCGTGACATATTCATTTCATCAATAAAAATATTAATTCTTTTCACAAAGCCTTCTATCAAATGTTCATTTCAAATGTTCATTTATTGAATAGTGACTTTCATACAATGACAACTTTTTCCTTGGCTTTTGCAGTCAAATATTTAGGCAATTGTCAACCTGTTACAAATAAAGAAATATCAGTTCTTAGTACGCTTGGTGCTAAAATATTGAACGAACATATTTATAAATTTACGTTACCATATATGAGTATGCATATTGCACATTAGCGCCTAATATCAACCCAAAAATTTTTTTCAGTACCTGCGTTTGCTTTATTTTCTTAATGCGCATATTCGGAAGGGTTGTTGTTGCTACAATTAACACACAAAATTTAGACAAATTTTAGAGCATACAAAAAGAAATTTAGATCATTGGTTGAGTATAGGCAATAGTAATTTCCATAAGGCCGAGCATTTCGTATACTCCATTTTAAAAATCAAAAACTATTGTGTGAATTTCTTTAAGGCGCGTGCAGATGGTGGATAACTATGCATTAATATGTTTGTATAATTTTATAGCAATAACCTTACCCTTTATATGGAGTATAAGTACGATCATTTAAGAGAATTAACCGGTAATAAATTTCTTGTTGGTTTGGATTTTAAAGTCCTACAACTTATTTATTAAATGAATTTTAGGTAAACCTTTTTACATATTATACGTTAATAGTAATTTAATCACCAAAATAGTACGAATGCAAATATTTATTATTTCTAAAAATATATCTATATTGGAATATTGAAAACTTCATATAAATTTTGTTTAAAAAATATGTCATATATGTATATACATATATGTGAAAGTCTTATATCATAATCAAGCAACAACAACGTAAATGTAGGTCTTCTGCTTTTTAAAAAATTTATAAATTTTTTATGTAAAGTATGTACTAGATATGTAGATTAAGATGTTCTAAGAAATTTTGAAATATTTTGTGGAGCTACAAGTTATTAGAAGAAAAGAAAAACGTGTCTATTTAGTGTGAAATCACTATACATAAGTATAATAATAAATTGGCATTTCGACATATACAATTAAACCGAAGGAATCAACTAGGTACCTAGAATAACCCGGTACATCTTTCATAGATAAATATAGAATATGAAACCTTGACTTTTAACATTGCTGCCGTCTGCAAAAAAATTTCGGGATCTAACAAGTAATAAAAAATAAGTAAAATGTGTAAAATACCAAATATAGCAAATCAAAAGTAGAGGAGAACACGTTTGGAATAAACAAAAATTTCAGATTTTAACTTAGAAGTAAAATAATAATAAACAAATATTTTGGTTATTAATTATAACCTGTTTTTGAATATATTACATTGAAACTGGATTGTATCAGTCAGTGGAAATACTATGATATTAACTAAATTCAACAAAAAAATTATAAATCGAATAAATTTTGCAAATAATTACTATTTTTTAAAGATTTCTTGGCTTATCGAACTAATAATTTCAGTTCTATTGTTTACAATATGTATATATTTAATAATCTCAACTTAGTTGATAGAACAACAGAACTGCAATGCCAGCATCGTGGCGGTACTTGTGAATTCTTTTTAAGCTGTTGGATGACCGGTGGCCTTTTGCAGGGAACTTGTATTGGATTATTACGTGGTTGTTGTCATCGTACAGCAAAGTCAGCAAATTTGCGTACTTCAGATTATGCGGGTGACACAATCGATTTAACAGAACTGCCATTACAAAAATATGGACCCGTTAAAAATGATGCTAGTGAGTGCCTTATGATGTCATTCTTCAATTACACGAACTAGTAGACATTTTATTTTGTTTGCATGAGATTGTGCATTATTGGTCATGGGTCATAATAGATGTATAAAAATAAATAAGGGTTCAGTTTGAGACTACATATTTAGTTTAGTTTCTCTCTTTATACTCTTTATACAATTTTTTATATATTTATACAAGTATATGTATAAATATTTACAACTATATTGAAATATGTAGTTGACATGTAATAGGAGTAATTGTTTGCATTTTGAATAATAAATAACATTTGCATACATTAATAGTTAAGTTTAAAATATGTAATGCAGTTCAATTTTATAATGGGTTTTGGTTTGATTACAGAAAAATAATGTGCTTATTATGCTATGTTTTATCCCTTCAATTTCTGTGTCTGTTTACAAGTACATTTGAAGGCTCAATAAAATATTTTAATGTTAAGTTGATAGGACAAAAATATCTCAAACTGAACTATACTCGTACACTTAAATCTTTATGTAGTGTTATGCATGATTTTTGTTTATAATAAATTTAGAAATCCTAACAATAATTATTTATTTAAATGTAACACAATTTTTTATTTTAATGTTATTTTTATTATTTAATAATTTTTTGAATTATTCAGATTTCTTAGGGTCTGCACAAGTTAAAAAAAACTCATATAGTATTTTAATAATTTGAATAAAAAAGTCTGGAGTTTTAATATCTTAAGAATCTGCTAAGGAGATTGCTGTTTTCAACTATCAGAATGTCAGCATATTAAATTTATTATAACTTTACATAACTTTATGTGTTACCGTAAAAAGAATCAATCATACTCGTCAATTCCGGATTTGCTATAGTACGGCTGTAAATTAAAAGAAAATGTAGAAAAAACACAATCTGAGTTAAACACATACTAAAATATATTCGTTTTACCTTTATTTGTTTTAGTTGTAATTCGTATTAAATGTTCATAAAAAAGTAACAATTATCACTTTAACGACCCCTACTTTACCTGAAATTCATTTTGGAAAGAAAGTAAAAAAGTGACAGGACAGAATATGAGATCCGACTGAAAACACATCATAACACATTGTGGTACTGACTTTCATGATTCGGAAACGAATTTAACTGAATGAAAACGAACAATGAGTTTGTGAACAAAAACAGAATGATGACAGCATTCAAGAGCATACTCCAGACTTAGCTGCTGAAGGATTTCCAAAAATATTGGAATGGTAGAAACATGACAGATCATATTATGGAAGTTGATCTTAGTCGCTACCGTAGCTTTACAATTCGACGAATTAAGAAAAGAGGAAATAATAATCCTCTAATTTCTTGTTTCGTCAATATTTGTCCCTAGATTTATTGACTAAAAATCGAGAAAATATATCACTTGAAACACATTACCGTTTTTGTATATACATAGTTCCCCGATTAGTACAAAGTTTGAATAATACAGTGAATTTCATTAACAGTACTATTCTGGGTCTGGGTCACTGAGTCGTTACTTAACTAACCACTAGGTTAGTAAATGTAGATAACTTAGTGGATAGCTACAAATAATTTTGATGCCATATTATTAAATTCTTCTTATATTATTACAAAATATTAATATCAAAGACATAATTGGATTACAATTTCTCTTTTTTCGGCACTTCATTAATATAAATTTATGTAGCAATAAATGTAATGTATATCATTAATAACGTCGACAATATAAGATCTTATTTCATACATAATTCATTAACCTTATTTTTTTATTATAAAATAATCTTCGTTTAATAAAGATTACTTGGACACCCATTTTTAAATTAAATATATCAATTTTTTATTTCAAATAAATGTAGAAAATGGAAGCTTATTCATAACGATCAAAGTTCAAAATGACATATATTTTCAGTGGCTATTATTATTTTACAAAATCATTCGGAGTAGTCACTTAAAGTTGGATCCATTCTTGTATCCTACTACTTATTATTCATTTTTTTCTATCGATTTGCGATAAGAATGGCATTGTTTTATAATTATTACTGTTGAGTAATTATTACTATTAATATTTCTAAATAAAATGTTCAGCAGTCTGTGTGATTATCCCACTCGATAAAATCTCTCCGAAAAATAGCAAGCATCATTTTGGATAACTTTAAAATACTCGTTATAATATATTAAATTTACAGTCTTCACTTTTCCAAATACTTTGTATTATATTTAAATCAAAAAAGGAATTTTTTTGTATTCATATATTTTTTTCACAAATTCTTTATTATATTGTATTTTAGGTTGCGGAATTTCTTTAGCTAAGCAGACTGCGCAACGCAGAATTGTTGGTGGGGATGATGCAGGATTTGGTTCCTTTCCCTGGCAGGCATATATTCGTATTGGTTCTTCAAGGTAATTAAGAATAAATCGAAAATTGGAAACTTGTTTTAGAATGTCAATAAAAGGTTAACAATTGCTTTAGCGAAACGTTTTTAAATATTTGTAATTTATTTAATTTAAAAATACTTAACATACTTGTAAGCTAGGAAATCAAATCTTACAAATTAATAATCGACTCATATGAGTATCATTTCATAATCTGTACTTATGAATATAAGCAAGTATAATATCTAACCCAATTAAAATATTTAAATAGTTTAATGTTTTGTGGTTGTTGAGGAATACTAAAGGTATGTAATTTACCATATCATTGCAGATGTGGTGGGTCCCTTGTGTCGAGACGACATGTCGTTACAGCTGGACACTGTGTAGCTCGAGCAACTCCTCGACAAGTGCATGTAACCCTCGGAGATTACGTTATTAATTCAGCTGTGGAGCCATTACCTGCATATACATTTGGTGTTCGTCGTATTGATGTTCATCCCTTTTTCAAATTTACTCCACAGGCTGACAGGTTTGATGTGTCTGTGTTAACGTTGGAACGACCGGTTCACTTCATGCCACATATTGGTGAGTAATGCGGCTATATTTAAAACTTATATTTGTTTTCATATACACATATGGTTCCAAATATTTATTATTCAAATATATTTAAATTTTCTGTTACCTATGCAAAATCAACACTCAAATAGGTTAGAGTTAGATACAGAGCCATTCATTGTAGACTGTGTAGAAAGCAGCTTCAATCGAAATCAAAATCCATTCCTTACATCTATTCTATCTTTCTTAAAGTTGGTACATAGACTTTGGCCATAATAGGGTCCCGAGAACAAAATATGTTTTTGGTCGCAGTGTTTCTACCCTTTGAAGCAGGACCGTCCTGCAAGATCTTGTGTCGATTCTCCAACAGATTTAGGCCTGGTTTTGCAGAGATCACTTAATAGTCTTAGAACATATCCATGTCCCTTTTAAATAATTTGATTTGATAGGAGCAAAGAAATAAGAGCTTTTATTCTAAACCTAAGCCAATTAATTTTTTTACATTTTTATTTGGTCCTGTGAACATAAAGTCAAAGCATATAAAAAAGTAAATTTCCTAAACGAATTAATTAATTAAGATTTGCCTAAAGTTTGAATATAAAATTATTCTGCAGAGTTGGAAGTTTGCTTCAAATTGTTTTAGTTATTTCAGTCTCCATACTGATATATAATAAGGGTAATAATCGGCAAGACTCTCGAACATTATCTAATCAGTGTGCATATTTATATTTTTTTAAAGTCAAAATATTAAATTTGAAATAATCAATTAAGAAAAATATTTGATGTCTTCAAGGTACTTTTTGTAAAGATTATTCTGTTCTCATCAACATAAAAAATTATTTATAGCTCCTATTTGCTTGCCTGAAAAAAACGAAGAGTTTTTAGGGAAGTTTGGCTGGGCAGCAGGATGGGGTGCCTTAAATCCTGGATCACGCTTACGTCCAAAAACGTTACAAGCTGTTGATGTACCGGTTATAGAAAATAGGTACTAATTTTCCTCAATCACATTAAAAACAATAGTTAATTGTAATTATATTATTTTTAGAATTTGTGAGAGATGGCATCGTCAAAATGGAATCAATGTTGTCATTTATCCTGAAATGATGTGCGCTGGTTATCGTAACGGTGGCAAAGATTCTTGTCAGGGTGACTCTGGAGGTCCTCTCATGCATGAAAAAAATGGTCGTTGGTTCTTAATTGGTATGTATTTATATTTGATCGTTTTCTTTTATTAATTTGTGATTATTATGTATTTTTTAGGTGTTGTTTCGGCAGGTTATTCGTGTGCTTCGCGTGGACAGCCAGGTATCTATCATCGTGTACCTTATACGGTCGATTGGATATCGTACGTTGTAGGTTTAACAGCGAATTTATAATTGTTTTTATAAACCCATTATTATTGAATTGTTTAATATTGTAAATATTTATTGGTTTAATTTATAAAATTAAATTAAGTTATTTTATTAAAAAAAAAGAAAAATAAACTTGTTTAACATTACTAATCTTATGTACTTATATTAAAAAAATTAGTATATAAATGTTATATATTTGTAATGAATTAATCTTAATAACTATATTTATATTTAAATAAATTTAATAAATTATTGAAATCTTAACTGTACTTAACAGTAAGAAGAGCACAAATTCATTTGTTATTATATTTNTGGTACCAAATAACACAAAGTAGAACATATAATGGATGTTATTGTATATGTAATTTAAAAAAAAAATGTAATATCAATTCCTTCTTCTCGTTGACGATACTAGTAACAAAATGATCCGTAAAAATAAACCACTTAAACTGAAGTTAATAAAAATAATATATTAAAAATAACATATAAATCAACATATAAATATAACATATTAAAAGCATCATTAAATTATTCATTAAAAGATTCCTTCTAGTATCGGCTCTTCATATAAAGGTTGGTTCTTAAAAAATATGAGGCACTAAAATAATATATAAATAGATATTTTAATGTTATACAATCTAATTCTTTATGTTTAAATTATTAAACACTCATTATTTGGTTGCAGAAATACAAACCAGTAAACGGCCCAGTGATGCTTGAAATTTTCGCTTACTGGCCGAATTTTTTTGCCTATTATGTCGTATAACACCAAAAAATTTGCTTGTTTGATCTTTTTGTATTCATTATTTTCTTTTTCTTAGCACTGTTTTTCAATTTTTTTTAATTGCATTTGCCTATCACATCGCAAAACAAACAATTTTGCATGACTGATTTTTTTTTTAAACTTTATAATACTTTAATACTCATATCAATTTATTTCAATACTCTAATGAATTTCGTTAGGAATGCGTATTTTTTATAATAAGGATATTCACAATCTGGTGCATCGTTTCAAATGCATAAGTGATAGTCAGATAGATAGTCAGTAACCAACTTTTGATTTCGTGCAATTTTGTACATTGCAAAATTTCCAGCTGATTCTTGACTGTCAAAACGAAGATTTCAACTTAAATTCCAAATGCCACATTTCAAATTTGACAGAAGTGATTAGTTGTTTGAAATGCATGGGCTATAGGTTTTAAGTATAGCATATTTTCAATACGGTGGCATTTGCAAATTCATGTATTTTATTTCTGTAATTTTTTTTATTTTTATTTTACACGCAGTTATCTTCATTTCTTTTCAATTACTTTTAACTGGGACATTTCGATTCGGTACATTTTAATTCAGAACAGCGGAACAGTCCGAAAGTACTCATTTTTCGTATTACTGCAGTTCACTGATTTAAACCAAATTTTGATTAATACATGCCAAACGAATTATCTGTAGTTATATTTCCTATATTTTTCTTTTTCGTAAATTTGTTTATTTGAGTTCATTTTTGAGAACGAAGATCAGTTTTTTACAAAAATGTTTGCTATAAATGTAAGCGTATATGTATACATATTGAACATATCTTAAAACCTATACAAAAAGCATTACGGTAATACATGAATGGATTGAATTTCGCTAATTGAAATATCCTCAATTTTAATATCAGTGTTGTTTCTTTTTAAATGCGACGCATAGTGCAGCGTTTGGGCTATTTAGACGACAATAAATCTGTAACTCCGGAAAATTAGCCTTTTCCCCTTTCCTACATCACGATTTCCAATCTGCACAGAAACCGTAACCCACTTTTTTGTATGCGCCACAATATGCTATTAAGTTCTTTGTACATCAAAAAATAGTTTCTCCTTTATTCATATGATTTTCACTGAGCAGACGCTCGAATCACCAAAAACGGTAATTTTTGCCATATTCATAGTACAATTTCACCGACAGCGAGCCTCTGCGCGACTTATGTGCTTTAACGTACGGTGATGTAAAAAAAAAAAATTTGATTTTTACTTCTTATAATTTTTTCAAGTTTACTTTATTATTTGATTATTTTAGAATTTTCCAAGCTTGACATTACGACTTCCAAATTGTAACTGATNATAAACAGTTTTGTGCAAAATGATTCTTGGAATTGATTTGCAATAATTTAAATATTGATTTAGCATTAATAATTAAAATAGCGATTTCATATAAACCGTTTTGTGCAAAATGATTCTTAGAATTAAAGGTATGTTGGCTTCACGTGTCGGTGACCTGGATTAACATACGAAAGTGTTGACGGTGCGTTTTGTTTTAAGTGGAGCTGTTGTGGTAGCGGGTGAAGGGGAACCCTTAACTCGTGCTTATAATAATAAAAAACTCTTAAAGTTCATTATATTTACTTAACATATTACAATTTTTTAGATTTTATAAATTTTAACATCGTTTTTTTTAAAGGGTTTTCGATTAATAAAACAAACACACTATTCTTCAGTATTTTAGTGCAATGTCTGTGTATGAAAAGATGAAAGAGTATTCGATTTCAATGTTTTACTCCTGCCACCATTAGGATTGGTCAATTTACAACATTCAACTGATTCTAAGAATTAACATCGCCTTTATAACAGATAATAAAAATCTTCTCATGTTCACCATCGTAATAAATCCAAGAACTCATTCTATTTTACTTGTGTCTCAATTGCGAACTTTTTTGAGATCACATTAATCAGCATATTAAAGATAGTGGAAAATTGTCTACTAGACAATTCGCAAGTACTTTGTAGTCGGACTTGGACCATAGATATCGTTCAAATGAGAAATTTGGGGTTTCATTACCGTACCATACAGCTTTCACTTGTACCCTTTGTCTGACCATGTTTTGACTCAAACTAGCCACACGTTCCCACGTAGGCCACATTTTCTTAGTAATTAAGTTGCGGTTGGTTCTCTTTATTTGCTATAAACTGCATAATGTTTGAAAAAGTCTTCAGGCTATAGTATAAGTATTTTAAATGCTTATTATTATTTTCTGAAACAATTAACTTGCACTAAAAATGACCATTACTTTTATCGCAATCCCATACACGTTATTGATATGTGTTGCACGGTATAGCCAAGACAGCAAATTTCTTTCGCAAACCGTTTCAGAAATATTCATTTGAGGAATCGACTGTTTTTTAACTTCAATAAGGTATCATAAGGATAAATGTTGATATTGCTGTTCCTTGCACTCTGAAGGAGCATTTGATATTTCCATAACAGCTATTGAAGCTAGTACTTCTTTTTAAGTATATGCTTATATTGAGTACTAGTAGAATAATTTGTAGAACTATGTAGTTGCTTATTTTCTTTCCAACTGGTATGTAAAGTTAAAGACAAAGTTAAATGATAGCTAATAAAAATTGAACAGAATATTTTGAACTGTTGGAAAAAGTACTCCGAAGAGCTGTATAATTACGAAGTCGTGGAACTAGAAGAAAATTTGCGACTGCAGATTCTTTCGTACCGGATCCTTCTTATGCTATTTAAACATGGATTTGAACTTGCATAACATTCCAACGGATTAGAATGAAGTCATAATATGTTCGTTACATAAAAAGTGCGATAAAACGGAGTGTAACGGTTACAGGAATATATCTGTCCTATGTGTTGCCTACAAAATATTTATAAACATCCTGTTAGGAAAAATAAATGAAATTGCGGATACTTCAAGAGGAGAGTAACAAAGAGGCTTCCGTAAAAGGGGAAGCAATGCTTAATTATTAACTTCAAGCAGGAATTTCATAGTGTGAGCAGATCAAAGATCAGAGTCGTTCTATTAATGCAGGGAATATAAAAGAAACTGACATCTTTGGTATTAATGACCCTAAGAAATCGCGATTCCAGGATCGCGATTCAAAATAAATGCTCATTTATGTTTGAAATGAACTCTGATATTAGATAAAGCGACGCGCTATCACGGTACTGCTAAATTGAATGCTAAATTATGCTTTTTCGAATGTAGGAAGTAGACCTATTCAGCATTACGGGAATCCAGATGATCTAGCTTCACTGATAACCAGACTTTCTTTAAAAAAGAAACGGAAAAAGTTGGAAAAAAAATTAATAAAGTAAAAAAAAAAATATTTACTGATTTCCCGAAACAAAAGTGCTCCACAGTTACTAAATCAGTTAATACACGTTCGAAAGTGTATCAGAGTTTAAATGCCTTGGAGTTCTGTTCAACATTAATAATGATGCAAAGATAACACTAAGGCCCTCTGTTTCCGAGTCATACACAAAGGGGTAAATCATAAATTCGTAATGTCGCGACAGTGGAGAAAAATTCCTAAATAAAAAGTAGCAAGAAGTCAAAAAATTATATGAGTATATGAGTTTAATAAAGAATACTTAATTTAAGAAAAATTTCAAAACTCCTTTATTATTAAGAAAGATATGTGCGTTTAAAGTTGATTGTCATGCGAGAGAGTAGCTACCTTTTTCATGCTATATTTTTATTTTTAATATTTCAAGTATCTGCAGTTAAGTTAAATATGATCCAAATTCAAGGTTTTATATACCAAATATCAAACTTCCACTTTCTGGAGATTTAAAGTAACTTCATTTATTTTGATTTATAAGGTAAGTGACGCAATACAAATATTTTCAAAATTTTGGAAAAAAACACCCAAAATCACAAATTCATAAATGGATTTCAAAATTTCAAAAAAAATTGTCCTCTTTACTTTTTTGATATAATCTTCGCCAAAGTGCGTATATAAAATATCAAACAATTAAATTATTAAGATAAGTTCGCGTCTTTCGGAAGTATTGTATATTTTGTGAAGTAATGCGAAGCATAACATTTTAAATAATATACTTTACTTTACTTTTATATCAAGTAAAATGGTTGCGGCTATCATTAAATTATTTAAGGAATGTGTAAGTCCACTGCATCAAAAGTTTTGATTAAACAAAAATGGGGCATGGCATCCCGCCATCAAGAACATGTCAAATCAAAGCTATATATCAGGTTTCATAATCATGTGGAAATCTGATATGTGTGTGGAATTCATTCATTGTTGTTTTGTATATGATTCGTGGATAGAAAGCTTGAATGATATATAAAGCATACCTTTGATTTGAGATCTAAAGAAAAATATCCTATTCACAAACACGATAATGAGATTATATAAGACACTTATAAGACCGGTAGTCAAATACAGATGTGAAACATTTCTAGCTGGTTAATCCCCTTTGAAAGAAAAATCAAAATCCTTAAAGAAATATTCGAACTTCTTAGGGAATCTGATGGTTCATACCGGCGGCGATATAATAATGAAATATGTGAACCAATCAGCGATGATACAATACTTCAGCACGTAAAGAAAATGAGACTGCAATGGATTGGGCATTTCTCTTGAATGAGAAAAGAGAGCGGCTCCAAATAAAATTATGTCGATGGAACTATCTGAGTTAAGAAAGAGATACCAGATGTAGAAGTAATGTTTTTAATTTGTAGCTAAAAATTTTTATGATCGGGCTCTTCAAAATATGAAATTTGCAATTTTAAAAATACAACAGTACATCCTTCGATGTCAAATCTTCAATTTTGAATACGGAATCTATAGTATTATAGATTGACATTTAGGCAAATTCGGTCATCTAAATTTGTGTCCATTGGAAGCGAAACATTTCAATGTAGACGAGCATGTAAGGTTAGTGCTTACTGCTTCGTTGGAACTAAGGCTAATTCCGAATTCGAATGAACCACAAGTTGTGTGATCCCTAAGTGGACATCGATCAAGTTAAACGCATAGACAACAGTTAAACAACTGTTACACAGGTAGGTCATGTTGCACCGGTGGATGAACACGGGTTGCAATGGACAGAAAGACCGTGTCTGCGTTAGAAGAAGCCTTGGTGTTTCCAACTGGTGTCAGCAAGTATGAGTTAACGGAATAGACAAAGCTGGCGAGGTTCTGGAATCGGCCGACACTCGGTCGTAATGGACAATCAACCATAATAACTTCAGTATTTTTTTTAAGTCCACTTAGCAGATATAATATAAGCAATATTATGTCACCTTTGCAGATTTTTAACATTCATTTTTAATATAGTATGACCAGCCATCGCATTGAAACTATGCTATCGCAATGAAGTAGAGTTTTTGGAAGTAAAATAAATTAATTCATAGTAACAATAATTACAACAGGTACAATTAATTACAATTTTTATTAATTCTAGAAAGCTAGAAATTTACAATATATGTAACTCTGAAGGCAATTGAGCGTTACATTTGGAGTACACATTGCCTTCTTGAGTACCAACATTTATTGACAAATATTAAAAACTATTTTCATAGGCATAATATTAAATCGTAGCATAGCGACAGCAAAACCTATTTCACATAAATACTCGGCATAATTGTCTCTGAATAATAACACAGGGGTCTGAACTGACCGGTAACTTCTGCATTCAATAACTTAAAAGGAGAAAGCTCAATAAGTTTCATAGCACAGCATTATAGATACGCTGTTCTATTTACGAATGAATTCTTTTTTATTAAACTGGTTTTGTATAGTATTCTCTCTACATTGTACGTACAAAACTTATGAAACATGTAGACAACATACATACATACGCTTATGTATATGTACATTTTAACATTTTTCCAAACATTGTATTAACACAATACATGTGAAAGTTTTTAGAACTGCTAAGTTCTTAAATGCACGTCATTGATTTATATCGTGAAAAAAAAAAAAACTTGAAAATAATAATTAATCGCAATGCAAGGAATTTGATATGTTGGCACGCAGTTGATATGCAGTCAATACGTGAAGATTTGATGTGAAGAAGATTTCCGAACCAGTTGCATACCAAATCTGTTTTATTCTTGAATGGCACTTGCTTTGGCTTAAGCAAGTGCTTATATCACCAGTGATCTTCAGTCTTATTCTGGTAACTAAATTGCGTGGTTTGCTTGGTGCGTATATCCAGCGGGGATTAAAAAGTAAATTTCTGTAAACTGTAAAGCGACGGACTGTAATTTTTTCATTGCAACTTACCGTGAATAAATAAAATTTGAGTGATATAGTACATGCATAGGTGATCATAATCAAAATTGTAATTTATAAAATTCAATGTAATATGTATAAAAATTTTTCAAAAATTAATTATTTTTTTATCAAGAGGAAAAGAATAGAATACATAATTTTGTTGCAGTTGATTTTGTTTCTGTTTCTGTTTCTGTGAGTGCATGAAAACTATCGAATATCACTACCACATATTTTTAAAACAGTTTAATTAATTACGTTATTATCAGATATGAGTATATCGAAAATGAAATCGAAATTCAATTAATCATAAAGATCACAGCATAAAGTAAAATGGATTGCGAATACATGTGTTGTTTATTGTAACTCCTCTTTTGAGTTGAAATCATGAAACAACTCTTCGGTGTTAAAATAAATCTGTGAAATTTTTAATTTGACCAAATCGAAAATACATATATTGGTACATGCAGTTAATTTGGCAACAATTTTCTTTGAATATTAATAGGCTTTTTCCGTATTCCTCCTAAACCTCAATAGCAAATAACTGCCTGCACAGGAATAAATCAATAATTACCAATAATAAGTATACATTACATATATTGTATAATAACGTGCTATAAGTATGTTAACAATGTATACTATACATACATATGAACATGCAAGTATTATGTTGTTTTAAATAAGTTTTGACTTCCTATTAATTACACTGGTATGTCATAGTCTGTATGATATTGAAATGTGAGTTTAGAGTCCAGTAAAACGCCCAGATATTTCACTTTTTGCTCCCAG
>JXPL01016092.1:0-11571 GCA_001015235.1 Sphyracephala brevicornis | reverse complement strand
TTATGTGAATAGAAAATATGAAACCAAATTAGGTAAATCGGTTTTATTTTGTTTAGAATTCAAGGGTATATAAAATTCTAGGAATCCATATATTAGTACGGAATTATAATTTTACTGTGTAAAAATATTTTCATAAATGTGATAACTCTCCAACACTGGTTTTATATTCAGGTAACATTTGTATTATAACAAAGTAATTAGTAATTATTAATTAAAGTCACTTAAAGAAAATTAAATGCATTAGATTAGAAATAGTTTTAATTACAATGGACTCAAGTTTGGAAAATGCGAATAATTTTAATGAGTCCTGGTGTAGAACTTGCAATGAAAGAACAAGCATAAGTTTTCTTCACTCCTTAGAGGAACGAACAGCAAATTGCCCATCTCTGGCTGATATGTTATTGGAAATTGCTAAAATTAATGTATGCATGTGTGTTTCATATAATTCTTTGTTGTAATTCATAAATATTATTATTTTTTATAAAATAAAAAGATAAAAATAGAAGATGAGAGTGGCATACCCAAACATGTTTGTGGTAATTGCATGTATAAACTTAAAAATGCCTATTCCTTTGTGGTGCAAGCACAGCAGGTGAACAAGCAGTTTTTAGCTAAATTGGGAATCGTTGTGCAAAATCAATACGTTAAACAAGTGGACTGTTTACTGGAGGCGCCTATTGATATGGATTGTGTAAAAATTAAAACTGAAAATGCAGACGAGACAGAGGGTTTTGATGCATTTAAGGGTATTGGCTCAGATATTGAAGCAAAAGAAGTTGATAAAGAAAATTCAAAGGACTTAGTTTTAAATGAAGTGGAAAATTTATTCAGCGACGAAAATTCTATGAAAGAAGAGGTAATTTCTACTACTGGACAGAATGAAACAGGTAGAAGTGCATTTATTTACAATTTCTTATAAAATGCATATTTGTTTATACATAGCGGAAGCAACTGTTGATCCAATAACAATAGGCGCAGCTCTTTGGCAATCTGATAGTAATGATTCGTATGATCCAAAAAAAGATGATGAATCTGACAGTTCCGATAAGTAAGTCCGTATAATATATATATACATATATGTTTGATTGTATTTAATATTTGAATTTTAGGCCAGTTTTCCGACCTGTTCGGAAACGCCGACGTACGGCTAAAAGCACTGTTGAATCAAAAGAGGGTCGATTTCCTTGTAACATATGCGGCGAAACCTTTGCATGGAAAAATAGCGTATTGCGCCATGAAAGATCTCATTTTGCTCAACCACAATACGAATGTTCATATTGTGACCGTAAATTCTTTCGTAAAGATAAACTTAATGATCATACAAAAAAACATTTGAAACCTAACCAGAGTAGAAAACCACGTCACCCAGAGTGGAATTTCGCTAGTCGCTTGTATTCAGATAAGCCATTCCAAGTGATACAGTGTAAAATTTGTGAAAACAAATTTGATAATACACATTTACTCCGTCAACATTTGATCGTACATGCCAGTCCAGAAACATTGCAGCACTTGTCGCTTGAAAGTGAAATAGTAAAAGAGTTCTTCAATCAAATACAAGATTTAGACGAAATTAGATTAGCTATAGGCAAAGATATATCACAGCAGCAGCTAGCCAAATATGTTGTAGTAATAAATGAATTTGGATATGAATTGTGCCTTAGCGATTCGGACATGGACACGAAAGATGATGAGCAAATGACAAATTATAAATGCGAACTATGTAACGAAATATTCACTCGAAAGCATAAAGTTTTCGCTCATATAAAAGAGAAACACAGTATCGATCAATTGCCATATCGTTGCGTTGTTTGCAAATTAAAGTTTGTATGTGAGAAAATGTATCAGTTACATACAAGAAGCCAGTGTCGTTGTAAAGAGAAAAAATATAAATGTGCGAAGTGTCCAGGAAAGTTTATGTGGCTTGAAAATTTAAAAGAACACAAATGCTCAAATCGTAAGGAAGAAGAATTGACGTGCAACGTATGTGATGAAACCTTCACAAAATTAAATGATTTGACCATCCATATGACTAAACACGATGCGGAAGAGAGTTCATTTGATTGCACAATTTGTGACTACCATTTTTCAAAGGCAGATGAATTGCGCCAACATTTTACTGAAACACATGCCCATTCTGGAATAAAAATTCGTTGTTGCTTATGTGAAAATAATTTTTCACGCCTTTCACAGTTGCGTTCTCATATGCAGCAACATGCAGATGGTTTGACTGATGTCAATATATCTGAAGGTTATTTCTTTAAAATTCATTATCCACAAGGCTTTAAGGGACGAGAATCTGAAGTAGCAAGTAATATTGCAACGGATTTTATGGCACAAAGACTATCACTTTACTATATCACGTTGGATGAATCTTATAATGAAATTGATTTGTACGACTCTGAAACAGATAACGAAGGCTACGAAAATCAAACTAATACTATTTATGAATGTAACTTATGTCAGCAAACATATTACAGACGAAAACACATGCTAAGTCATCAAATGACCGATCATGCAACTAATGACTTACCTTATACTTGTACTCAGTGCAATAAGAAATTTGTTTGTGAGTCTCTATTACAATATCATTTAAATCGTGATTGTCATAATAAATATAAAAAGTTCGAATGTACGGAATGCGGTTCACGTTTTGTTTGGGAGGTAAATTTAAAATTACATTTGCTAGCTCGGCACTCTTCTACAAAACAGCAGACAAACCTTCAGATAGCAAAAAACTTACAATGTGATTTGTGTTATAAAGTCTTCATATGGCCAAGAGACCTAACCCGCCACAAACGCGAACAACATGTACGAAATGAGGAAAAATCATTTATTGCAAAGCCAGTTAAAGTCAAAGGTAAATTATTGTTTTTATGCTGATTTCAGTTATTTAATCCTTTTTTGTTTTGTATCAATTAAGGCATTGATGAATACTTGTGTACACCCAATGGCACCAAGATAGCGCGATGTATGATTTGTCAGTTTAAGCATTCTAAAGTGAATGAATTACGTATGCACTTAAGCAGTCATCAATTCTCCATAGACTTTACTCATATAAAATCCATAGAATATATTTCGAATTTGCTTTACCCTGAAGAGTCACCAATGCCGGAAGAAAAGTTAATGTCACGTATTATGGCAGATATATCTATGCAGAAGTTTGAACGATTCTATTCTATAACAAATGACGTTGGCTATGAATTAAATTTGACAAGTTCAGATACAGAATGTGAAGAGTATAAATCTGAACCTGAAACTCCGGCTAATCAATGTAGAACTATTGGTAACAAAATATACAATTGCGATCTGTGTAACACAACTTTCCAACGTAAATATAAACTTTTTGAACATCAGTTGTTGAAACATGAATGGACTGAAGCACAACATGCCTGCAGCAGCTGCGATGCCAGATTCCTTTCTGCTGCTATATTGCAAACCCACTTGGAGAAACAATGTCAAAACACAGAAAAACGTTACCTTTGCTTTAAATGCCCACTCAGGTTTATGTGGAAGGACAACTTAATAATGCATTTACGTACAATACATTTAGAGGTGTGTTACAAAAATGAATATTGTATCTTACTAGACTTGTTCAAGAAAGAACCTGCATCTGTTAGAATTTATACTTTTGTATTTGAGATAATTCATATTGAATTTTTTTTTGCATTTTAGCTTGATTCAAAAATTGAAGCTAAAATTAATTTTGGCAATATTAAGAGAGCAGTAACTGCTGTTCCGGATAAAAAATATCTATGCGAGTTATGTGGTTTTGCGGCAGCAAAACCATCGAATCTTGTTATACATATGCGGCGTCATACCGGTGAAAAGCCATTTAAATGTGATTTTTGTGATAAAGCGTTTCCGAATTCGTCTGATTTGAAAACCCATCGACAATCACACACTGGAGAAAAGCCTTATATTTGTTTGGTTTGCAGTAAAGCATTTCCACGTGCGTATAAGTTACGCATACACATGCGTACACATTCTGGAGAGCGTCCATATATATGTACATATTGCAATAAAAGTTTTACACACTCTAAAAACCTCACATTGCACGTACGACGACATACGGGAGAACGACCATTTGTATGTGGCATTTGTGGTCAAGGTTTTATACAAGGAGCGCAACTTAGAAAACACCGCCAAATGGTTGGACATCACGAAGACGTTGAACCAAAAAGAAAAACTTTGCTTTTGGAATAGGTAACGGTTAAAGGGTGTAATATTAATATGTTTTATATATAGTTTTTTTTATATACATATATTACTATTGTGTACAATTTTCAAATTATAACAAAATATACATAAATATATTATTGTAAAATAAATATGTATATAAATAAATTTATTGATAATAGTATATATTGAATTCGAAATGTTAAGGAATCATGTCACATCACTTGGATTGTCCCGACTTATTTGTGTGAAACAATTTAAGTACTGAAGAAAATTTAAATCTTGACGTACACCATAACAATCCGGAGATCATTGTGCGAGTCTCTTTATAAAAGTACGATAGGGTCTCAATTGACTCGCCACTGAATGAAATACACTTCAGAGTTGGTAGCCTCAGCTGCTAGTATTAAGGATGCAAAATAATTTAGTTTTAGAATAAACAAAATTAATTGAACTCCAAATTTTTTTTAACTTATTGTTTGAAACACAAATAATGTATATATATTAAAAACTAAAATAACGACACGTCAATTTTATATTAAATTCGAGTTTTATTTTTACACTTGTATATATATATTATAATCGCACTTGTAAGTCGCTACCAATCGATTTAAGTAGAATATGTGAATAATTATGTATTTATAAAAAATGACTTATGAGCTATAAATATGTCATTTTAATGACACGTTCTAATACTTCTTAATGGTTTTTCTTATTAAAGCAAGCCGTTGCTTGTGAGCTTCGGTAACTGCAGCACGTTTATATGGACGTAGCTCATCGGTACCGAATCCAGGGAGCCACATTCTATATTTGCGCTCTAAATGCAATTGTACATCTCGTACTTCAACTTTTGAAGATTTTCGATGTTTGGCATATTGAGTTGTTGTTTTAATAACGTCATCAATAAAATCATCAGCCATCATCAAAAGAGTGTCCTCAACTTCATCATCAAGCTGTACGGCAGTGTCGATTTCACGTACAAGTTCTAGAAGTCTTGGCTTTGTTAAAATCTGATTTAAATAAACACAAAAAGTAATATAATTCTTTTTTTTATACTTTTGTTTGTTGCTTACCGGTTGACTTTCTATGGTAGTTGTTTTAAGTGGTTGCGGTGGAATTGAAGTGAGAGTGGTAGTAGTGGAGCCTGTAATAACCTGAGTATTAGGTACACTTGCCATCATTACCGCACTTGGGTTTAAACTATTTAATGGACTTTGCAGTGGAGATGCCATGTTTACTTCTTGTGGCTCGTCAGCAGCACTGTTACTATCAAAATTGTGAAAAATGTCCGACATGATAGCTTCAATTTGGTTTAACAATATAATTATTTTTGTAATAAGTGGCTTGATTTATTTAAGCCAGTTAGGAAACAGAGGAAAGGGTTATTTTTCCAAAGTGTAAAATTAAAGTATAGAATTGAAGTAAATGAAAGTATTAACCGAAATGTTGTAAGTGAAGTTGAAAGCAGGAACAATCCAAACTGTAGTGTAGGATGCCGTGTAAGAGAGACAAAATTTATTGTTTTACTTTTTATCACAAATATTGAGAAGTTTACAAAAATCAAATATTTTTATAATTCAGTCAAAAGAAATTTATTTGTTGAAAATATAAATACATTTCTGTAACGTAGAATACTTACCCAATGCTTATTTTAAAGACTTATGGCTGATACATTTAGTGACCTTTCCAATTCACAATAAATGTAGTCTTTTTTGTTACATCTGATTGTTTTCTATTGGACATTTTTATACCAATTTTTTTTTACAAATTTTAGTCCAATTTATGAGAGTTCGATAGAGAGAGTTCTGTCTTACTGCACGACATATTATATTATTATTCAAAAGATGTTAACACATATATAAAGATCAGCAAACATTATTTAATAAATTTTTTGAAGGGATTAAGACTACATTGACTTCCATTAACAGAATTTTTCTATACGTATTATTTGCATATAACATATTGCTATAATTATATATTTCGCTTTTATCATACCTTTTAATGTTTAAAACATTAATCAGTTAATTTTTTGTAAACATTTTGGCCCTGGTAAGTTTAATCAATAAACTTTGTTGGTATTATCTGCATAACATTTTTTTTATAAAATTGCGCCGTGTAAATCCACTCAAATGTCAAATCACTTAAGACTAATGCANATTTCGCTTTTATCATACCTTTTAATGTTTAAAACATTAATCAGTTAATTTTTTGTAAACATTTTGGCCCTGGTAAGTTTAATCAATAAACTTTGTTGGTATTATCTGCATAACATTTTTTTATAAAATTGCGCCGTGTAAATCCACTCAAATGTCAAATCACTTAAGACTAATGCATGTATCAGCCGGTCTGTGCAGATTATTAAAATGGCAACACTGTAGTAATGCACTTATTTTTTTTACAATGAGTTTGTGACCGGGCAACGCAATAACCTGAATTGAAGGTTGAAATAATGAACGCATTATAATAATAATGGATTCGATTACAAAAAATGTAAACAGTTTAATAGAATCATGGTGCAGAACTTGCAATGAAAAGACAAGTCTTAGTTTTCTTCATTCTTTAGAGGAGCGAACAGAAAACTCCACTTGCTTAGCTGATATGCTGCTGGAAATAGCTAAAATAAATGTATGTATATCTAATCAAGTTTCTATTTGATAACCAATTATATATTTTAAACAAAAAGATTAAAATAGAAGGTGAAAGCAGCTTGCCGAAACATATTTGTGGAAATTGTATGTATAAGCTTAAAAATGCTTACTACTTTGTTGTGCAGGCGCAGCACGTAAATAAACAATTCTTGGTTGGAGCCAGCATTATTGTTGCAAATCAATGTATCAAACAAGTGGATTGCTTGCAGGAAACTCCTATTGATGTTGAAAAAAAAGATCTCATGGTAGAGGCTGGGGGTTATGATACCTTTATTGGTATTGATAATACAGAATTTGATACAAGAAAAGCTGTTGAAAGACATTCGGACACATTCATTAATGTTGACTATTTGGAAAACTTAATCGACGATGAAGCAGTCATAAAACAAGAAATTATGTCATACGATGCAAAAGCAGACACAAGTAAACACTTATGATTGATATTAAGCATAAAATATATTAACAATTTCTTTACATATATAGTGTGTAATATAGTAGATCCAATAACAGTTGGAGAAACATTTTGCAAATTAGATGGCAATAATGAAGAATCGTATAACTCAATAGGTAGTCAGAATTCGAATAGTTCAAATACGTAAGTTAGAGGATGTATTAAATTGTTTCATTATACTTTCATTTATTTAACATTATAATCCTTAAGACCTATTACAAGTAATCGTCCACTGCGAAAAAGTCGTCGGCACGCAAAAGAAGTTTCGGCGTCCGAAACCAACGATGATGATGAGTTGTTTAAACCAGAAAAAGAAAAATATTCCGATAGTTCAGAGAAGTAAGTCGAAGTTGTGATATACTTCCTATGCGTTTATTTCATTTTTTATTGTGCATAATTTTTCAAGACCATTACCTATAATACGAAAAATACGTAAACGTCGTAGCACAGCTAAAAATAACACCACATCAAATGAAGCTCGTTTTCCTTGCAAAATTTGTGGTGAAACTTTTGCATGGAAAAAGAGTGTATTACGTCATGAGAGAAGTCATTCTGCTCAGCCTGAGCATGCTTGTGACTTTTGTGAACGTAAATTCTTTCGTAAGGATAATCTCAACGAACATTTAAAAACTCACTTAAAATCCAATCAAATGAGAAAGCTGCGACATCTTGAGTGGAATTTTGCTAGTCGTTTGTATTCGGATAAGCCATTCCAATTGATGCAATGCAAATTGTGTGATACCAAATTTAGCAATACGCGTGCACTACGTCAACATTTAAATATACATGCCAGTCCAGAAACATTACAGCACTTGTCACTTGATAGTGAAATTGCAAAGGAGTTTTTCGGTCAAACACAAAATTTATATGAAGTCAAATCAATCATATGCAAAGATATATTACAGCAACAATTCACTAAGTATTTTCTTGTGGTGAATGAATTCGGCTACGAAATGTCTCTTAGCGATTCAGATATGGACATAACTGAAAATGAAAAAACGTCGAAATATAAATGTGAATTATGTCAAGAAATATTTTTTCGAAAGCATCTTGTTTTCGCACATATTAAAGAGAAACATGCATGCGATCAACTGCCCTATCGCTGCAAGGTTTGCAAAGTGAAGTTTGTTTCAGAAGCAATGTATCAGATGCATGCGAAAACTCAATGTCGTTGTAAAGAAAAAAGGTACAAATGCGTGAAGTGTCCAGGCAAATTCATGTGGCTTGAAAATCTAAAAGAACACAAGTGCTCAAATCGGAAAGGTGAAGACTTAGCATGCAATTCTTGTGATGAAACATTTTCTAAATTAAGTGATTTAACTTCACATATGGCTAAACATGAAGCAGAAAACAGTGCATACGATTGCACATTTTGCGACCAACAATTTTCAAATATAGAAGAGTTGCATCAACATAACAATCAAGAACACACACGTCCTGGTAGACAAATACGTTGTTGCTTATGCGAAAAATATTTTATGCGTCTATCACAATTACGTGAACACCTACAACAACACGCCGATGGCACAACAGGCGTTAAAATAGCCGAAAGCCATTTCTTCAAAGTTTTTTACCCACAAGGCTGTGCAGGGCGTGAATCCGAAGTTGCAAGTGTAATTGCTGCAGATTTAGTAGCTAAAAATTGGACTCGCTATTATATCACTTTGGACGAAAGTTATAACGAACTTGATTTGTACGATACTGACACTGATAATGAAGGCCCGCACAGTAGAGAGCAACAACCTGTTGCCGCATATGAATGTAATTTATGCCAACAATCATTTAGCAGGCGTAAACATATACTAAGTCATCAAATTAGTGATCATTCAAATGTTATACTTCCATTTTCTTGTACTGAATGTTGCAAAAGATTTGTTAGTGAGTCTCTGCTGCAACATCATTTGAACCGTGATTGCCTCAATGTAAACAAAAAATTTCAATGCGAAGATTGCGGTTCTCGTTTTGTGTGGGAAGAAAATTTAAAAATACATTTGCAAGCTCGTCATTCTAGCACAAAACAACAAATGAATTTACAAATTGCACAGAACTTACAATGCGATCTCTGTTTCAAGATGTTTATCTGGCCAAGGGACTTAAGTCGACACAAACGTGATATGCATAAGCGAGATGACGAAAAATATGAGTGTCCATATTGTGATAGAAAATTTAATAGAAAAGATAATATGAACGCTCACTTAAAAGTACACGGCATCCAAGCAGCAGCTTCTGCTGTGAATACTAAGTTAATTAAAGTCAAGGGTAACAAATATTTAGTTGTCATATAAAGGAATTGATGAAGTGAATATATGTTTTATTTTAGGTATTGATGAAAATCTTTGCAAACCGAATGGCACTAAGATTGCGTGCTGCATGATTTGCCAATACAAACACTCAAAAATATCTGAACTTCAAATGCATTTGTGTACCCATCAATTTTATGTTACATTTACACATCTTCAACAAACAATCGAAGAAATATCGTGCCTACTTTACCCCGAGGAACCGCCAATGAATGAGCAAACATTAATAACACGCGTTATGGCCGATATAGCAATGCAAAGATATGAACGTTTCTATTCAATTACAAATCAAGTCGGCTATGAGTTGAGTTTAACGAGTTCGGACACAGAAGCCGAGGATAACATAACAGTTAACGATGGCTTTGCTAATTACTTGGATGTTTCTACAAGCAAAAACTATTGTTGCGATTTGTGTGGAGCTTCTTTTAAACGGAAATATAAAGTATTTGAACATCAAATGTTGAAGCATGAATGGAATGAAGCGCAACAGGTTTGTGATAAATGTAACGCGAGGTTTGTTTCAGAAACTGCTTTACAGCAACACTACAAAGATCAATGCAAAAATATACAAAAACATTTTCTATGTCGTAAGTGCCCGCGCAGATTTATGTGGCGGAATAATTTGAAGGCGCATTTACGTACATTGCATGATATTGTAAGTTCTATGTTAAATAATTAAGAACAAAAAAATAAGAAATACATATCTTTGGTTTATTTAAGCTGGAAGATTCACAAATTGAAGCGCAAATTGGTTCCACTCTGAATCTAATTCCGGAAAAGAAATATCTGTGCGAACTTTGTGGTTTTGCATCAGCAAAACCATCCAATCTTGTTATACACTTACGACGGCATACGGGCGAAAAGCCGTACAAATGTGATTTTTGTGACAAAGCATTTCCAAATTCATCAGATCTACAATGTCATCGTCGTTCGCATACTGGAGAAAAACCTCATATATGTATGGTGTGTAATAAAGCTTTTCCACGTGCATATAAGCTGCGCGTACATATGCGTTTACATTCTGGGGAGCATCCGCATGTTTGTTCATATTGCAACAAGAATTTTACACTTTATAAAAATCTTGTAGCACATGAACGTAAACATACTGGTGTATGTGCCTTTAAGTGTGACATTTGTGGTCTAGGATTTTCTCAAGGAATACAACTTCGAAAACATCGTAAAACTTCCGGACATCTGGAAGAAGTAGAGCCAAAACGTAACACATAACGCTTGCTCTGTTGGAGGGTTTAAATCAAAGATGAAAATACAACTGCACAAATACTAAAAAATTATGAATGCACGCGCACATACTTATATTTATTTTGGTTGATGTTCATTTTTTTTATTATCAGTGGAAGATTATAGGGTTTGTTTAACAAAATACCATTACATTGCCATTATTAGTGCTGAACTAATATTAGATATAAGATTTATATATTAATACTATAAAATTTATGTGTTTGAAGTTCCTAAATGCCTGTCTAGCTAAAAGAATTTACATAATATAATTTGTATATATTATTGCAATATCTCTAACGAATGTTATAAAAAAGCTGGTACTATACATACTATACATTATCCATAAAAACTAAAACGATGATAACATATATTTTTCGTCTAAAGAAATAACTTAGTTTTGATTAAANAGACATGTGGAAAGTTGTTAAAATTGTAGAATGTCTTTAGAATTTAACACTGGTGTCAAGGTTGTTTTTAACAAACTAAATATACTAAATACAATAAATATTAATTGTTGTAATTACTTACCAAGATACTACTTATTAATATTATGATGAACAAGGAAAAATGGTGACAAATACTCTGAATATGTACTGTGCTAAAAAAAGGGGGCTAGCTATGTATAATCCAATTATAAAATATAAAAAAACTCCATTTCGATGTAATACGAATGTGGTCTCGATCTCAAAAAGAAAAAGCCAATCACTTCTAACCAACATTTTTAAATGTGTTAGCAGTTTTTACCATCAACTTCCTG
>JXPL01016067.1:0-11982 GCA_001015235.1 Sphyracephala brevicornis | reverse complement strand
TATTTTTAATATTATTTGTCTCATTAGTTAACAGATAGTTAACAAAGCAAAAAATATTAACAAGACGAAATAAATAAAAATTTTTGACAGAACTTTCTTGAGACATTACTGTTGATATATACAATATATATGCACATAGTACGTATGTGTTACGAATATTGCTGATGAATTGAAAGTGGTTAATAAGTTTTAGTTTTATTGCTAATGAGTCTATTTTATAATGTTAAATAATATATTTGCATACATTTTAAGATTGTTAGTAATTAATAAGTATATAGTTAGTAATAAAATATATATAAATGAGCTCAAAATTTATTTTGTTTAAGTTTCAAGGTAACAACATATGCACGCAGCAATGTTTGTGTTACAATTAGAGTCTTCACACATTGATTTTGAGTAGTAATTTAGAGTTTTTTAAGTTTGAATTATTTTTTATAAACGACTAGTTTTTCATTAAAAATGATTACAAATTTTATTTTAGCTCATTACTATGTTCATAGTTTACAATTTCATCTTTGTTCTGATTGTAAAATTTGTCAAAAGTTACAAAAATATTCAGTATTGAGTTTTATGGCTGCATTCGATTGTTTACTTATTTGGATGTCAATATGACATTTATATGATTTAAACTCATTATAATATAAAGAGACACAGCAAATTAGAAATATTTTATTAAATTTTATACACTCTAGTTTAAAAATTACTTTAACTTATATCTAAAATTAATTTGTTTATGCAAACTGCAAAATACAAAATATTTCAATAAATTTGTAAAAAATATATAATATTAGCTTACCACTTTTGGCAAAGGCGATAGCGGCATATTGAAAGGTAGATTGAGATAATCATCACTAAATATATTGTAATTATCAAGTGTCATTGTGACTGAGTTTTTGTTTTCTTACAAAAATGAAAATATTCTTAAACACTTGTTACAAATTCTCTATTTATTTCACTTCCGGTTGTGAAAATTTGTTTCTGTGTGTTTTATTTTCTTTTTGCTTATTTTATTATTAAATATTGTTAATTACTGTCAGCATATGTAAATTATCTTTTGTATATCATTAAACAATTTAACATATTCACGCAAGTTTTCGTATTTCAATAAACTAAACGCCAATGACAACAAAAAATAAAGATGAGTCAATTGCGAATTCTAGTGAAAACGTTTTATAAATAAATTGTTAGCACGTTGTTGTCGTTTTAGACTATATAATATAATTATGTATCTTTTTTGTGTAAGTTTTAAAAATTCTCAATTTGTTTTCGCTTTGACGATTGTTGATGCGAACTGCAAGCACAACGCAAATGTCAGATACAAAAATTCAACAAAAATTTGCTTTGATTTAAAGGCAAACAACAATTTCACGAATATTTTTATACATTTTTTTAATTATTGTTTTCAATTTTGCAATGATTTTCAAAAATATATATTAATAAATTGTAGTGCTGTAAACTTTTATATTTTTTTTNAAATGTCAGATACAAAAATTCAACAAAAATTTGCTTTGATTTAAAGGCAAACAACAATTTCACGAATATTTTTATACATTTTTTTAATTATTGTTTTCAATTTTGCAATGATTTTCAAAAATATATATTAATAAATTGTAGTGCTGTAAACTTTTATATTTTTTTTAATTTTAATTTTCTGTTGCAAAACTTGATAACAAATTTATTCGTAAATAATTACAATTCACTGTGTTTACGCTTAAAGCGCTCGCAGACGTTTAACTTCATTAACGATTTGTTTTCAACTGAATGCGTCATCATATAAAAATTTGCTTTTATACTGCTAACAGACATTTTAAATATTTTAAACACTATCAGCTAAATCGCTCAATGTGCCGAGAGATATAATACGTAAAGCACATAGGAGAGTGAGTGATTTCATGGTGCAAAGAGTGCCCATAATTGTTAAATGAGTGTAATAATAAGAAAATTTCAATTTTTATACAGTTGAGTGCAAATAAAATATTTCTCTTTCAACTGCTGGAATTTCCTATTGCATATGCATAATTCTAATGCTTGACAAGATTACACTCGTCATTCTCTTCTTTTTACACTGTTCTCAAATCATGTGATTTTCTTTTTGCCAAATGCTATGCATATTTTGAATAAACGAGTATTTTCAAATTCAAATTTCAAACATTAATAACGTATTTTTCTTCAAACTTTGTGTATCGGAGTTGCGATGAAGAATTTTAAATGGTAAATGTTGATCATAATTTTTAAAAATGTAGGCGGTTTTTCTAACTTTATTAAAGGAATAGTGATTTATTTTACATTACATTTCTAAATTACTAACGATTAATANATCGCTTTGCAAAACGATTTAATAGATTTGAGAAATTATTTTATAAGTTTATGATGCTAACATAATTATGAATTAAAAATTGAGCATATATTGTTCAAGCGCATTTTAATTTTAAAATTATAATTTGAAATTTAGTTGAATCCACACTTCGGTAATGAGTTTTTGACCTATTGTAATAATAAAAAGAAAAAAATGTCAACAAATTTAGTTAAATTGAACTTCATGGAAACCGCTGACATAATAGTTTTTGGGTAGCATCAATAACTTCATATTTATTTAATTAAAAATAAATCGAGCAGTAAAACACATAAAATAATGTTTGTCAGAAATAAACTTAGAGTGAAAGCAAGGCTAGAAAGGCTTAATGTAGATCCCTTCCACATTGTTCTACAATTCGCGCACCTACTCCCCAATAGAGCAAGCTTCTTTGGTACCAATGAATGCATGTATTCGGATATGAATCCCCCTTATTAAGAGGCGAGGCCTATCTAATACCTTTGCTGTGCTTTGGGTCACAGCATTAGTTTGCAATGCAACTACACACCGTTCATAATGTACTTCCCGCATTTGAGTTTCAAAACACACCCACCCCGATACTCCCCGAAGGTGAAAGCAAAGCCAGTTACTTTTGCTCTGTGAGTGGTGGCATGCTTACTGTTGAATATGAAGGTGACTGAAAACTCGACGTTTGATATCCTGTTTCTGTACGAGAATCGGAATAACACTTAGTTCTATCGGTGTAAATAGTTGTCATCCACAGGGTAATATCGAAACCGTTACTTCAGCTATTTTTCGTAGAAATTGGAGGTAAGGACTGTTATATTAAAGCCTACGGACGGACAAATGTAATCTGATTAAAAATAAAGATTACTTTTTTTTAATTTGGAATAGAGGACATAATCTTATCTTATACTTAAGACTGGATTTGCAAATAACCCGCAATCTTCAAGTGCTATGTGTTAAAAGTGTTAAACTAACTACTTTAGTTTGAAGTTCCCAGTTCTTAACGAACATTTTCTTCTATGAATAAAAGGTTCTGCAGGCTTTCCTAATTCTTTCATCCACTTTGGGTTATTTTTGGTACAGGCTTATATGGTATGGTAATAAGGAACACTATTTTTGCTCAGGAAACAAACGATTTGAATTTCTGTAGGTACATTGGAATCACCTGAGGGTAGTGAGTATACTTGTGTCTGTTTCTCGGCAGTCAGAAAAGTTTTTACTATCTATAATATATATTATGTATTGTATATAAAAATGTATGTAATTAAAAATATTTATAAACTAAATATCAGTAATTGTTTGTAAAAATATTATGTTTAAAAACATTCTCAATATAATCGTATGTAGATATTAGTCAATTTTTAGTAAAAATACTATTTGTGAAATTAACTTAACCTTGTTAAAAAAAAATTAAAATTGATTTATGTATTTGAAATTATTATTTTAGTCTACTTAGGTTTACGATAAAAATTTGTGTACAGATTATTTGTTAAAACATAGCCCTTCACGTTACTTTCAATTAGTTTTTTAAGTATTGCCAACATTTGTTTATCTAAATTATGCAATTTATTCAATATCTTATCTATTTTAGTAAGATATAAGTATCTAAGACACAATTTACTAATGACATAATCAACTGAATTTACTACACTTATTTGTTTTTAATTATAAGTTTGTATGTTAACGCAACATAAATACATATAAGTGTACCAATAACAATGTGCATATACATATACATATACACTCGTATTACACTTAAAGACGAAACTTGTAAGTATTTTTTGGATATCACGGCCGTGTTATCACTAATCAAACAAACTCAAGCCTGTAATTGTGCCAACGTATCCAACCATAATGCAAGGCGCACAATAGAACTCATTATTTCGTTTTGCAATAAGAAATACGCGCCAAGATAACAAATCTCAAAACAACGCAAAATGGTTTAAAACATTTTATTTTTAAATATTTTTATAAACTGAAAATAAATTCATTTCTTTCCTTGCTTCGACTGGCATAGGCTTTTCTTATCTTTTCCATTCACTATATTTTCTAAGTCTCAACTAAAGTTAGTTGCGTTTGCAGTAGTCGTTTTTTTGGAATATAACTGACCAAGTATGTTGCGTTCATTTTATACATTTCTTCATATAAGAGTACATAGTGTGTGCAAATGTACAAATTTTATCTGTATAGACTTATATGCATGTATGTATGTATATATGCGAGTGTATTAATTATTTCTTGTACACATTTAAATTTTTCCTTATGATATTTGATTTATTTTGTAATTAGTATAATTTTTGCAATTCAATTCCAAGAATAATGAAGTCTGAAACAATGGATATATGCATTCATACTTGTATATAATGTGTGTATACTCGCATACAACAATATACTCATGTATTCTTTATTCAGTCTGTAACAGAACATGTTCGAGTTCGCAACTTTTAATTTAATTCAATTGTGGCATATTGGAATTAATTTCAATATTACAACGCAATATACGATTTTGTATGCGAAAATAAAATGGCCTTTATAAAATAATTCTATTAAGTAAATTGAGGCATACTTACTAATTATATTTATACATAAATATTTAATTACTCTTGTAACTTACCTGAAAAAGAAAAAATGTTTAGTATGTTATGTTATTATAAAAAATCAATATAAATCAATCACTTGTATGGATGAATACAGTAAGTAATAAGAAATATTGTAAAAATGTATATAAATAATTAATTGAAATTTGGATTCAAATGTTTAACAATGAAAAGGTATCATTGATAATGGCATAGAATGGTTTGTCTAGAAGTGTGTGAAGTTAGCTCCGTAATTTCCGATTTCCGAAAATTTGCTTTGGGCTAGACTTGTGCTGCTTAGTGCCGCTAATATTAATTCTGTGAAGCAAATACTTTGGAAGTTATAGACAAATTTTGGCATTTTCGAATTTCGGAAATTTAGTTTTTGTGCAGAATTGTGCTCCATTTCTGGTATCTTGTGCCGTAAATTTTATTTTTTCGAACCAAATATGTACTTCAAAAGTTATGGGACCAACACCAGTATGGGCGCCCGATTCACGATTTTCTCTGAATTTCGAAAATGTCGAAGCTAACTTCTTACCAAAATTTTGATTTGTCCATAACTTACAAAGTAAGCTTCACAAAAATAATATTTAAGACACAAAGCAACACAAAAATGATTTTGAACTTAAATTAAAAAAATCCATATAATTTACTTTTTTTGAATGTTAAATAATTTCTATTGTGATTTTATTTAAATCGGCTATCGGTTTGAGAACATTTAGCAGTAATATTGGTTTGTTGGTTCAAGTGGCGGTTCAAGCCGCGAAACTAAGTAGCGTTATCGCCGTTTTATCACCACATCGTCGTTTACCAATTGCACTAGTTACTAGTTGGACTATGCTGGTTTCAAACAGTTCTTCTAAACTATAAAAGAACGGTTTGCCCAGGTTATCCAACCATGTCCTCCACAGGGCATTCACAGAGGAAGTGGAAGGGGGATTCTTTTTCCTTTGCTTGTTGGCAACTGCGACAGTAGGTATTATGGTGAATGCCCATTTTAGCATCCATGTCCTCCACAGGGCCGGGCATTCACAGAGGAAGTGGAAGAGGGACTCTTTTTCCTCTGCTTGTTGGTAACTGCGACAGTAAGTATTATGGTGATTGCCCATTTTAGCCGCTTGGTGTTCAATGGACCAAAAACCCGTCTCGTCCCGTTGACTAGGTTGCAGTTCGTCCACATTGAAATGCTGATACTGCAGGTCGTCAGCCTTTTACATCTACAATTTGCCTTTTGGAGGTATTTTTTAGCAATCTTATTTATTAACGTGTTTAATAGTGTAAAAACTAGTTCAGCATAGGATTCCTGCATGGCAGACCCTTTCCTGGCCAATTCATCAACCTTTTCGTTGCCCTTTATATTTCGGAACCCATATCAGGGTAACATTGTGTTGACGTGCTTTTGCCATAAGGCTGTCCCTACACTGCTTCACTAGAATCGATGTTATGGTAGGCGAACTCAGTGCCAAGATCACTGCTTGACTGTCTAATAGGTTAGCAATGTTATTTTTGAATGTTTGGTCTGCCTCTAGTAGCCTACAAGCCTCTCTGATTATAAGTAACTGCGCCTGGAATACACCTGCTGAGTCAGGGAGCCTGACATATTTTTCGGTGTTTAGTTTTTTCAAGAAGATTGCTATCGTCTACTTGCTATATTACTTTCTTGAGGGCAGAAGTACTGTCAAATTCTTTGTTCAATATCACAGTAGGGACAGTAACATATGACTCGGTAAGTCTAATATGCTATTAGACTTGCACTTAACTTAATTCAAATAATTCGTTGACTACGCAGTTGAACATTTCTAAAATATGACAATTAGAAAACTTGCTGTTGAAAATAACTTATTATATCCTAAAATCTAATACTAGAAATTGTACTACTAGCAGTTTGTACAGACTAGAAAATAAAGTCCCGAATAATTTAAAAAATAATATACTCGTATGTCCGCTGAATTATTATTTATTTGGGTATAACCTTACAGTAACTGTCATAGCACACTGAATAGCANTATTCATATAAAGAATGGTATTACCAGCCATGTGTAATTAATAGTACATCCACAAAACCCTTATTCAGTACACAATGATAGTAGTTACTGAATAGTAGGACACAATACCCTTATTCAATAAACAAAGATTNACTAACATGCAGAAGGTTCGTGGTTCAGTACCCGCAGCGCTCATCTAGCATATACTGCAAGATTAATAATTGCCAAAAGAACTCTATAATATTCAGTCGTTTGGAATCGACTACAAATTGTATGTCCCCAATACTCTTTCGGTATTCATTGGTAGTGGTAAAAAGCCATATGCTTCTATACTGGAGTTCACAAGAATAAAAAATAAATCTTTATGGCTAATGAAGAACTTTAAAAACATAGAAGCTTACAATAAATTTTGTTTTTGATATCTAAATGTAGAGAAATTTATTTGTTTAGCACTGCAAACTAATTTCGTTTTCATCATCAACAATATCATTTTCTAATAATAGTTGTTTCTATATCCGCCACTCCGAATTAAATGATTAGGCGGCATTGGGTATTAACAGTGCAGTTACATTTCCTGTTCTTGGGTATATTGACGTAGTTTTCAGTGGAACTGTTTTATATTTCGATAAGGAAAACCACAAAAACCTTAAGTTTTTATGTAGTCACTACTGGAAATATTAGCTAACTGTTCTTTCATGCGGGTGGGGGCTGAGTACTGAGTAATCATGCAAATTGATAACATGAAGTATTATACCATATACATATATATGTATATATGAAATTCAAAGAAATCTTGTAAATAATTCGTTATTCATTTTTTAATTATCACATAATTTAATTATTTTAAAAATAGGAATAAAAATGTAAACGATTCTTTTATTTCATTATATTTTTTTAAAACTAATGACGTCAATGATGGTGTTTTATTGTTTAATAACAATACAGGCTATGATGTATCACATTCGGAAATATATTTATGCCATTCAGCATGAAATGCTTATCAGTAGCATTTGTGGTTTTTTCTAACGAAAAATAAGTTTTATTTTGATAAATAGCAATATTGATACCAGAAAGAAGATATCTTGAGTAATAAGAACCACAACAACGAGCAAAATTAGAAAAAAAATGTATTATTTTGTAAGTATTATGCGTTATTGACAATTCACTTCGTTGCGTGAAATAAAATGATTGACTTTATTTTAAAGGGAAAACTTAAGATTTCTACAGAAAATTGTATTTAATAACTAATGTATTTGCAATGATAATAAAATTTTATCAGCAAATCAAAAAAAAATATCGTTTGAAAATATAAATAAAACTGATGTAAACTCTAAAAATAAATATCACAAAATAATGTTTCAGTGGGTGAATAATTTCGGTTTCAATCATTTGCGCATTTTTAGTCCGTATTTAATTTAGAAATACATTTTTTTGTATCCTTTTGCAGAATTAGTGGATGTGCTTATAACTCTGCCACAGTATATAACTACAGTATATATTATAACTCTACTAATACGAGTTTGAGTATACGTTTTATTTGTCCTTTTAAAAAAAAATATGAATATGCGTTTACATTTGCTGCAATATGCAAATAAATTCATATTTTTGGAATTGTGGGTTATTTTCGAAATTTATTTTTCTTTTTGCTCATTTCTGTTATTTCACGCGTTTTCTGCTTAAATTTGCATGGTTTACGGTTTAATTTTGTCTTGTGCTGTCTTTTTATGCCGTGGTCATATTATTTTCGTACTTTAATACCAACGTGGGTTCAGTGGACACTATTAATATCTTCGCTTTCCTGCGAAGGACTTAATCAGCTTTTTTTCGCTGAAATATGACATTTGACACTATCACCTGCAATATTTCCATTTACCACATTTTTTATATATAACAATAATTTAAATAATATATTTCTTGTAACAGAAACCATAAATAAGGGTTGCTTGCCTCTATAAATTATGTAAAAATTAACTTTAGCTCACGTGCTTATGTTAGATCTTGATTCATGCAAATTCGCAATGAAATTTTGATTATCTGAAATACATAACGGTAATTAATGATGCAGAATGTACGAGTATGAATTTAAAGAAAAAATCTTGTTTAGATGTAGCGTAAGGATAATACATACATATATACTCTATTTAATAAGATAAAAATGTTTCAGAAAGAAAATTTCAAACAAACAAAAATTATAAGAAAAAAATTAAATTAAATCAAATTGAAGTAAAAGACACCTCAGTATGCACCAAGAAGGCGTTTATGTACGAAGGCGGTCGATCAAAAGTAGTCCCAACTGCAATTACTATTAATTAGGAATCAATTTAAACGATATCACTTCTTACAAAGCTTATTTCAAAAAGGATTAAAAGTTGTAAAAATAATTTACAATCAAAATTTATAATAAAAAAAGAATTAAAAAATCAAAATATTAAACCAAAAAGCATTAAAAGGCACTACAGTGTTCACAGAAAGCTCGGAATTTAATCGAAATCCCTTACTACAAAGCTTAGTTCGAGAAGGATTCAAAGGTGGTAACATATTCCACAGCGAAGAATTCCAAACAAAAATAATTAAAAAACCGATGTAATAAACTAAATAGAAACAAGCCGCACTTCAGTACACAAAATAGAAAATTTCTAAGCAACTTTTACCCCATTCATCAGTTGCACGGAAAGCTCGGAACTATCGGCCAAGTTAAGAAGCACAAAATAGCATTGGCTTAACTCAAGTAGTAGCACAGAAAACTCTATGAAGGCGGTCAATAAGAAGTTATCCCAACTGCAAGTACTATTAATTCGGAACATTATGTTTTTAATAAATTTAATCGAAATCACTTTCTACAAAGCTTAGTTCAAAAAGGATTAAGAGGTGTATAAATAAAGCACAATAAATATTTCAAAACAAAAACAATTAAAAAACCAATATAATAAATCAAATAAAAAATGAGAGGCACTTCAGTGTGCACAACTAAAAATTCCTAGAAATCTTTCAACCCATTCATCAGTTGCAAAGAAAGCTGGGAATTATCAAGGCCAAGTTAACAAACACAAAATAGTATTGGTTGAACTCGAGTAATAGCAGAAAAAACATTACGAAGGCAGTCAATAAAGTTGTTTTCGCATAAATGAGTAAAGATGATTAAATTGAAATGTAAAATGTGTAGAAAATTGTAAATATTAATTTCAGTGTAGATTTCACAAACAAAATAAAATATTGTAAAAACAACACAATTACACACAGCAAATACAGCAATTCACTCAGGCTGTTAGTAAGCTACATTTTAGTGAATGAATAAAAGACCGGTAACGTTTGATGACTCATGCTTATTACCAAGAATTCAAAATACAGTTTCATACTTCAATATACATGCACACACTTGTTTATACAAGTGTAAAGTTTTGAGCAAGTTTAAATGTTTTAGGTCTCGTATGAGTCCAGCGCCCACAGTACGCAAAGGTGACAGCGGCATTAGTTGTATGGATTGAGCACAACAGCTAACGAGAAAAAAGCTCAAGAGTTTGCAATTTTGAGCAAAAAGAAAAAATAACATAAGCTTTTAGTATAGAGTGAGACTTTCAAATTTGAGTGTTGAGAGTGCTAAGAAAGAGCTCAAATGATACGAACACTATCGGCTCGACAGAGAAATTTTTAACGGAAATGCCTTTGAAAAAGTAAACAGAAAAGATGCAAAGAATTTCAAAGTTGAACTTAATTGCTGTTGTGCTGCAGACAAACAACATCAACTCAGCAACAGTAAAAATCACACTACTGTTGCTACTTCCGAAATGCTTGCAGTGCTGTTTTGTAGCCATTGCGGATGAGCATCTTCTTTCAATGCATTGTCTTGATTATATTTTGTTCAATTTATATATCTCGTTCTTTCCTTGGCAACCGTTGCAAATCCAATGTCAGCAGAATGGCCATGCACCACTGAAACCGACTTTAGCACACAAGACTTTGTGCGTTGTGGTAATAAAAAGTCCATTAAACGAGTGTTAATGGAATTCAAAATAAAAGCTGAAAATATATTATAGAATATAAAGCGTATGAAAGGAATGTTAAGTAAATTTAGGTTTTTTCTTGGAATGCATTTTGCTGTTGTTATTGATTTTTTTTTGTTGTTTTTGATATTGAAGCCTGTTATCATTTATAATATAAGCCCCACTTAAATTGCACTGAATCAATGGCGATAAATTTTTTAAGTCCAACTCAAGTTTAAGATATTTTTACGCCTGACTCGTTGACGTAACAAAAAATGAAGATAATATTATTTATGCAAATAAATTAAAAATAAAAATTACAATATAAAGCTGAATTTTTAATAAATTGATAAATCGACATGACTTTTTTATTTTCAGTTGCTTACAACAAATAAATATTTTTTTTAGGGATGGGATTTTTGAAATTTACCAAATGTTATATATTAACATAATAGCTGTATCCCACGCTTTACTGTGGCTCAGTCTGGTGAAATGGAAAAGAAAAAAAATGGGAAACATACCTTTCTAATATGTTAAATTACACAATTCTACTTTCTATATGTATTAAACAATCCATAGTGCTGCTACTCAGCACGTAAATGCCACATCATAGCGCCTTCTAGTATTTCGATACAAGAATGTTTTTTAACTGTTACAATTATATAAAATATATAAATATATATATATAAACACGGTCGTATTCGAATCAAACGTATTGTCAAAATTTCAAAACAGTTGGTGTATAACTTTCGGAGATTTAGGAACATTTGCATTTTTATTAATATTGATATGTTCCTACGAAGAGAAAAAAATATACATAGCTTTAAAAAAAATACAATAAAATAAATAATAAAAATAAACAATACAAAAAATAAAATATATAAAAATATATATTCGACACCATCCACATTTACTCGTATATAAACTTTAAATTCAACAACAACACAATATGACTTATAATGTAAAGTATATACTCGTGTGAATAAAATATATAAGGTTTTCAATATTTCATTGCAGTAAGAAATTCGTAATTAACAGTACAGTCGATATTATCGACATTCCATGTCAACTCCAATTTGTGAGTACATAAAACTCTTGTACTTTATGTACTAAATAAG